>UZAE01000103.1:0-37462 GCA_900617975.1 Rodentolepis nana | reverse complement strand
CTTACCTCCAAGTGGCGCACCCTGGACAACGTAGACTCATACGGCCAAAAAGCCTATTAACTGGCTGTTGACTTCTGACTTCAAACTACCATTACCCCACTGTATGTCAAATTCGACATCTTCCAAAGTACTCATCTTACCTTTTCTCTGCTCTTTTGTCTGACTCTTTTACATCTGTGAATCATTATTCTACCCCCCCCCACTCGACTTTTTGCCACTTTGATGTTCCTCCTCTTCTCTGTGAAGCCCGAAGTCAACTAAATGGCTAATGATAACTATCAAAACGCCTGCCATTTGAAATAAATAAATATTCTCTATGGGTGGGGGGTAAAGACTACAGGATGTAGTTACTCCACCTAAGTGAAGTGCCATCAGTATTTCGCTTCTGAGTTTTGGAAATTCTAATTAAAAGAGTCTACAACGAGGATGCTTTAAATTCCCAGAAAGTCCACATGTTATTATTGGGAGAATAGTACAAGGGTAAAAAGATCTGAATGATTTAGAAAGTAAAATGACCTAGTTAGCAGCATATAAGGAAGTCATAAAAATAATCAAATGTGAGAGAATCAGGCCAAAATTAACACTATCATTAGATTAAGTTTTTAAAAAAAATAGCTAACGAGAGCTTAGAATACAGAACATCCAATCTCCAAATCGCGAAATAATGCATGAAAAAGTGTTATAAAATTAACCACTTCAATTTAAAGGAAGATCATTAAAAACTGCAACAAAAGAGAAATTATCTTCATTAAAACAACGTGCGATTAAGAATACCACTTTCGGTAGAAAAAAATAGGGGGGGGGGGGGAAACATGCAGGTATGATAATGACAAATAAAATTAAAATATTGACAGGCGGATTGGGATAGGATTCCCATAACATGCAAGTGAATGCTCAATGAAATATGGCAGGAAAATTTTGGATTCCCAAACCGGAATACCGTCTTATTTTCACAATTTCGTATGTAGTAATGAAAAAATAGCAAATTATGAAATCATGGATATGTCAAGTTGATCTAGATCTTAGACGCCATTAAAACACGAGGAAAAGAAACAAAAAACGGCACCAAGCATTAATTGCTTAAACTACTAGTTAAGCAATACGTATTTTTGGTATTTTAGAGTTTTGGTAAACAATAACTATTTAAGTAAAATGTCTAGTAAGCTAAAATTAAACACATAACAATAGTGGTTGTTAGCCGTAGTGGATAAACGGGGTGGTAGATTTCGAGCTTCTCCCTAAGTCGGCTCCATGACACTACGCCTCTCCATTTTAGATAGGTATTTTGAAAAATCTTTCCCAATATGGACGTTATTCTACCTTTCATGGTTCGGTTCACTGTTTGGTGCTGGGTAAATGTGTTAGCTTTGCCCTCTCAAGTCTCGAGTCTAACTGAAAAGGTTAACAATCCTCCAAGTGTAGAGATAATAGAAATATTTGATTACGGCATAATGCTTTCATATGTTAGAAGAAATTCAGAATATTCTAATTTAAGCACTGTAAAAATTTTAACTTTAGAAATTTTTAATATTTGCATTTGAGCAATTACATATGTTAAGCGGTATGACAAACACAAAAGCCAAATTATTACACAATTAGGCATGTCGAAATCCGAGCCTAGATATCAAGGAAAACATCTCATGGGAAAATGTCCTGATCGGTTTAAAGTAATGCACTCATAAAACAATTTTTAATTGTTGTATATAAGGAAGTATTTTGTATAAGATATTCTAATTAAATTAAAAAGAATTTAGCTTACATTTGGAACATTTGATATTGTAGACGCTTCAGCAGTAGTATCCTCAACCATAACATCCAGAATTGGCGGTGGAATACCCAAAGAGTCAGCGGTATTTTGAGATCTCCTTGAAAGACGACTCGCAGGCATACATCGACTGTATGACCTTGAGGAAGACCAGAAACTAGAGGCCCAACGGCGATGATGCTGATGCTGTTGACGAGCTGTGAGACTTTTGCTGCGATAGATTGGGGAATGGAAAACTTTTGACTCATTGGTGCCTGTTTGGTCTATTCGACTTCGCCGTTCGTCTAAAAAAAAACAAAGAAAGACGTATGAAAACAGACAATTTTAGACGAAAAGAACTGTACATTGCACATGATAGCCTCTATAAAACTTTATCTCGTCTCTGTTATGTTAGAATTGTAGGTTGAGGAATATTATTATTATTATTTGCTTTCTCAGACCTTGGAAACAAATGCTTTCTGATCAAACTATGCCGGGTAGTAAGCACTGACCATCGTAGACAAACACCTGCTGCAAAGCCGTGATATTTGAAGTTTGGGGAGTGAATCGCCCATTCAGTAATCAAAGTCCTAAAACCCAATTAATGTTGGATTCTTTAGACACCTTGACGTCAATCGCAGTGTATACAAATGACCCCCCCCCCTAACCTTCATCCTGTGATTCGATTTCCCCCTCCATCGATAAAAAAATTGGCGAAACAGTGATCCTCTTTCAAATAGTATTAATATTCCAAAATAATAGTTTCCTTTTATCACTTTAATTCATATGAAAATATTGGCGTGTAGATATTAGCTTACCAAAAATTATTCCAAATGCGAACTTCTATTTGTAGTGTCCGTTAATAGTGAATGAGGAAATATGAGAAAGGTGATTATCATGTGCATTTACAACAATTCTCAATACATTTAGAAGAAGGTAAGAGGACACTAGAGGTACTAATGAACACCACTTCATTCACCCAGACAACCAGGAAATAGCCATCCGCACTAAACCAATTCGAACGTGCAATGGTATGATAAGAGGGTGAAACTTTAAATCGATGGTGAAAGTGTCAACCAGTAAAAGGGAATTTCATTTAATTGTTAAGGGTTGGGTAACAAACAGGCCATCTTAAGTGGAATATAGCTGAAAAAAGATACCTGTGAAACTTTTCAAACGTGAGAATCCTAAATGTTAATCTCGCCATTTTGTACAATATGAAATTCAAGCAAATTCCTTTCCAAATTTTTCAGAGGGAAAACAGTTTTTGATTTCAAATTCACCTATACACGAATCCAGTTGGATCGTCTTCTACAATAATAAGGTACACTAAGTTCTATCGCAGCTATTTTCAGATGCTTTCAACAAGGAATAAACTTGTTTATGAAGGAAGCAAGAGAATAAAGTCAATGGACTAATGAAATCAACAAGAAAGTGGAACAAAGAAAAACGAAAATGCACAGATCCAAACCCTCCTATTCTTTGTCAAGTTTAAAACCTTTAAAGTATGAATCCACTTGTCAGATTCGTATGATATACAGTAATCTCGCAAATGAATGGGGCAATATCGCATATCTACATGTACGAGATGTACCTTGGAAAAATAACCTTCTTTGTTATAATAATACCCGTACGAACCAAAACAAGACTGTCCGGGAAAATATACAATGGAACGCATTTATCACTAAGCAAAACATCAGTATATTTTATCAACTATTCAAGCTAAAAGAATTAATCTGCCACATGAAGTATACAAAAAATCTACATAACCCTTTTAACTTCTACACACCATTTCTTCACAAACAAGGCAAATATAGGATGATCCATAGCACTTATTTCTTTTCAAAGCTACTAAAGTTTGGTAAACAAGTGAAAGAAATGCCTAATACAATTAAAATAAACGACCTACAGCATACAATAAAAACAAACAAACATTCAAAGGATAAACAATACAAAGACTGACTTGGTCTTTCTGTTTCATGTGGAGAAGCACTGAAGTATTCATCATCGGAAGAGCTTTCCGAATACGTGTCTGTTGAAGGCAGAGCTTCATCTTCTTCAGCTGCATGCGATGCCGTAGCAGCAATAATCGCCGCATGTAGAAGGATACTACTCACAGAAGCCGATCTTTGATGACGAGGTCGTGGAGGAAAAAAATTTGTATTACTATTTGGAGTAGGTGAAGCCGAAATGAAAGGTACATTTCCCGAGAATGATCTCTTGTGGCACTGGTAAGAGGCCCGATTTTGATAGGAAGAGGATGATGGAAGAGCCTGCTGACCGGATATCCCTTGAGAACTATTTACCCCAATAGGAATCCTATTCGAATCCTCTAGAGCTGGAGATGGAGAAATCGATCCAGGTATTATGACAGATGACTCCAGAGAGCGTTTGTGTGGAGTGAATGTAGAGCGAAGTGTCCGAGGAAACATTATGAGTATATAAGCACCGATTAAAACTCCTAGACCGAGAATGATATAACCAGCCCACCATAAACCAATCCAATCTTCAGAGGCCGGGGTAAGTTGACTCCCAATAACCTTTTGTTTTGACCACTTATCCATCGGATGCTGAAGCATTAAAGCACCAAGAGCATACCCAAATACAGGACCAAGTGCAGCAGACGCATAAAGAGAAGCTAAAGGGAACATAAATTAACTCAAATTGACTCCAATAGGCAATTACCGATAAAAACACTTACCAATCATAGCAGGGGCTTTAGAAGCCGGAACGTGGTCGTCAACAAAAGGAGGAGCGAGTGTTAAAATGGGACTCGAACCAGCACCGATAAGAAATTGCGCAAAAAGGAGAATAGGTAGGAAATGAAACGATCCAAACTCTTTTGTATTGCAATAGGTCTTTGAAGAAAAATTTTGACTTTCAAGATTTTTGGAACACAGGTGTTCATGACCATGTGTAGAGAGGGAGGGATTATATGGAAAAAGGAATTGGGGAGTTGAAAAGAGAAATGCACCGCATGACATGGCAAAAAGACCGCAACTAATCCACAGAGGTACTCGTCCTTTGGCTCCCAAATAGCTAACAATCATAACACAGCTAATATAACCAACTTCAAAGAAGGAGTTTATCGTTCCAATAACGATACTACCGATGGCGAATCTCTTTTCGATTGTTGTGATCTGTGAACTGGTGTAGCCAGAAAAAGAGGCTTGAAGACAAGAAACAAAACACATTGCTGCTATAAATGCACGGATATCACGGAGGGGTTCAAGACAGGAAGGGCGCCACAAGCCGATTCCACAGTGATCGACTTTTGGATCTTTGGTTGAGTCCGTCTCCTTAGTCTGCCAGGGAGGAGAACTGTCTTCAGACAATTTTATTTCCATTGTACCAAAATTATATGAAAATGATAGATACAAATTAAATTTTAATAGGATTTTTTATAAAGCATGTGGCTACTTAGCAACACAAGCTACCACAAAAATCAAGCACGGAGAGACGCTACGGAAGGTAAAAATAAAGTGCGAAATCTAGCACTTCGTTGGTTAACCATGAAATTGACCTTAACCTTGATTAACCCAATAGAAAATTGAATAATTGAATATCGTCTCAGATTTATCCATAAAAGTGAATGTTTATAACAAGGTTAAAAGACATTGATATTTTCGCATGGTTCAGAATTGAATGCATCGAGGTCAATTTATGAGGCTATTATAGCTTACAGCCTTTCTCTAAAAGAGAAAATCGAAACTAAAATTCTTTTGTCCTCTGTATCCTGATCTAACATTTCCCCCAAATCAAATCCAATGCGAATTAACCTGGACAAATATAACCCCCGCAACCTTGAAATCCCGAAATAGTATCCTGACCATTTCTCTTTGTACTCTTCAGAGATTTCGTTAAAGATTCATGAGGAACCCAGGAAAACAAGGAACGAATAAATGACTTATTTATAAAAAGCTTAAATTGAAAAATTTGGTTTTCATTCCCAAGATGATCATATTCGATAAAAATGCTATGTTTTTGGGTGGTTTCGATGCATAAATTTGAAGAACTGGTTCACTTAAGCGTTGCCTCTGATATCATATATCGTCAACCATTTTAGTATGCCTAGAACCAAAGGATGTTTTGTTTAGCACAATGCGAACAATACAAAATATATTACTATAGGCTCATAAATTCTACAGCTTGTGTATTTACTTATTGAAGTAGAATAAACATGGACACAATGATTTTCTTCTGGTGAGATGGAATACTATTTGATGTACAATATATGATAATTTACTTAATTGACATATAAGAGTGTTACTATGATAGATATAATAATTCTTATAGAAATAAAGTCACTAATTAAATTAGATGACTAAATAATATTTTTAACTGCACATTATGTGTAAAATTACTCAATTTAGAAAGGAAATGACAACCAATAATCTTTTTTATTATTTTCCATTTTGTATTTTTTGCATGTTGGATTGATTTCACGTATAAATATGTGAAAGATATGGAATTATAAACGATTATATATATATCCTCACAATGGATGGAATTGTGGATAAATTTCTCTTTATATCTTTCTCTTTACTTATTGTTTATTCCATACATTTATAAATTCGTGGTAAAATTATTTTCACCCATGGCATAAAGAATAAAATGGTCAATTCAACCGTTCCTCAAGATCGATTGGGATGTAATCGAGAAACTGCAATAGTTTTGATAAACAATTAGGTTTATTTATTACAAGTTCGTTCAGTCGAAGTTGATAATTTCTTGGAGTGATCAATTGCATCTAATTGGATAGGTGAAAATTCGCAGAAAAAGACCAGGGACGTCAGTAAATATTATAGTTCCGACATTCTCCTTAGTTCGTATTTTCTAACTTCCATGTCTTTTGGAGATCGCTTGTCGATAGCAATATTATTATCGTGGTTATCTCCATCTCTCGAAAAATTAGGAAATCGGTGGGAATCAATTTAAATTTATTTATCATTCGACGTGGAATAAATAAAGGCAAATTTGTGTAGCTTTATTTACTCTGTGGCCCATATATTTCACCTATAATAAAAAAGTTAACATTTGAAAACGTGCATAACTTACAAAAATATATTAAACTAATGAAATCAAGTCAACTTTTTAATGTAAGTAATGGAGAAATACGTTATTTTGCCTAATTTGTTTTACCCATTAACCAAACATTTACAAGATACGAAAGTGCCGTCTACATGAAGTCTTCCTGTGCCGATTCCTTATTTCGATTGGAGGAAAATGCTCGTCGAAATGCTGAAAAACGGGTTATGGAAGCATTTCAGGTATTTTAATACTCGCATATAGTTATGTATGGCAATATTTCTATATTTTTGTAGTTCCGATTTCTTTAAATCTTTACGTATTTTTATGATTTAAGTATCAAATGTTTCGTTTATTATTTACATTTAGAAACCCGATAGCTTGGAAAACATTGATGTTATTCGCACGCGTTTTCTTAACCAGAAGGTATTTTTTAATGGTAAAATGTAATTGCTAGTAAAGACAGCAACCGAAGCTCAGTTGAAGATGGCTGTTCACGGTCAACTTGATAGCATTCAAAATGGTCTAGATAAATTGGAATCCGCACTCGGAATTTCTAAAGTTTGCGCCCGTCGGTAGGTTAATTCTGCTTCCTTTCTTCAATTAGTTACATGGTCTTTTTCAGCATTTCAGACATCGAGAATTCTCTAAACTCAATAAGCAGTCTTTCAACCTCTCTAAACCAATTGCACGTTATCTCATCGAAGCACAAACAGGTTTGTGCTTTAATTTTTACATATCTATTATTATTTTAGCTCGTCGCAGCTATAGAGAATATGTCTTATTTGGTTAAAGTTCCGGACACTTTAGCAGAAGCCAGAAGTTTTGTTGAGAGCGAAAATCTACTTGAAGCTCACAAACGGTAGAAAAGTTCTTTGGTTATTTATCTTTTTTATTTAAAATAGAATTCAAGAACTTGAAGGAATACGAGACGAAATTATGTGTGACGTCTTTCAACAAAATTCGTCTGCAGATCTTGATGTGAGCTTTATCTTTTCTTATTTTAATTGAAAAATAGACTTTGAGAACGTTCTTTAAAGGTGTGGAAGAATTAAATGCTTCAGTTCTTGAAAAAATTAAACATGTTGGTGCAACACTAACCAGCGCTGTGGTCACACAGAACGTTCTCTGCGTTAATTGCATCCGTATTATCGATCGAGAGGAAAGGTTGGTCGTTGATTAGTCTAATTATTAAATCAATTTTAATTTAGAGCCGATTTGATTTGGAAGAAGAGACAGGCTAAGAATGGTTTTATGCCCGACGGACGGCCCAAAGAGTGGAGGAGAAAGTTTTTTGCAGAATTGGCTAAAACTATTCAAGATCGGTAGGTTTATTATACTTGATCAAATGTCTTCTCCTCTGATTTAAGTGTTCAGGGGTGTGGAGTTGATTCGGAAAATGAGAAAACTCGTTTGGTGCGACACAATGAAGCAATTCGTCAACATGCTTTGAGAGATTTGCGTATTGCAAAGGTTGGCTAACTTTATTCATTGCTATTCTTTTCCCTATCTCTGAGTCTATGCATTTGCCTTCTGTTTTTTAAGAATATCTGTCCAGTGTTCTTCCCTCCTGATTACGAAATTTTCGATCGATTTGTTGAAATCTATCATGATGCTATCGCCATTCACGTACGCCCTCAATTTTTTTATATTCTAATGTTTCAAATTAGATAGAAAATTTGATTAACGAGGGTCTTAATGATACTGAGATTGTTCAATTGCTTGGGTGGATTAATGCATATCAGTGAGCTTTTCTCCCTCTTTTTTCTGTTTATTGTTGGCTTTTCTCTTTGTATAACTGCCGATTTACCGTCTTAGTACGGAGGAGTTCATGAATCACCCCCTTTTCAATGTTGACTTTTCTCGACTCAATATCAAATATCCTCGGAATCTGCTTCCTGATGATAAATTGACGAGTCTGCGCCAGGAGTAAGTGTCAAAGTGGAAAATATTTATCCATCTAAAATGTTTTATTTCTTAATAAATCATGAAATGCACACAGGCATGATTTTAGATGAGATTTTATTTATTTATTTATTTATTTATTTATATCAAATGGCAGCCCGTGTGATAGTTATCATTAGCCCTTTAGTTGACTTCGGGCTTCACAAAGTTAAGGAGGAACATCAAAATGAAAAAAGGTCGAGATGGGAAACAGAAGAGTGATTCGCAGATGTAAAAGAGACAGACACGAGGATAGAGAAAAAGGTGAGATGAGTACTGTGGAAGTGGCCGAATATGACATACAGTGGGGTCATGGTAGTTTAAAGTCAAAAGTCAACTGCCGATTCATAGACTTTTTTGCCGTATGAGTATACGTTTCCTAGGGAGCACCACGTGGAGGTAAGTCTATCTCACACCCCAATTTTCATCATTAAAAATGTGCCTTTTTGTCTATCAAATGTCACGGAGCTTTTATAAGCTAACTCGAGCGCTCAATAACGAAATTCTTAGTTACACTTTACCCCTGAAATACTTTTTGGTTTTTTTGTAAATGGATGCATTATTCGTCGTTGTCGAATGAAAGTGCTATTTGGAAAGTATGTGCCTATTGAGTGAATTCAATTCGAAAAGCTTGATAAATGAGAATTTCACACCCACTGTTTTCATAGCAAGTATTACATTTGTGCTTTTCTTTTATATAACAGTTTCGCATTTTACTATTTTTCTACGAGATTATTGACCGAATTTATGATATCAATAATACTAATTAAATTTTGGACTTAAAATGACTTTTTATAGTATATGTTTAGAGAAATCATCAATCATTTATGGCCTTAAATTGCGAATCTGATTGGATGGTGCATAACTTTCATGAAAACTTGTGTGAAGGAGAGGGGGGAGAAAAATGGAGATATTTGGCGGACTTAATTTGTACTTTTGCCACATTATCCTTTACGTCTTCAAGGTACTTGCTTATTTATACCCGTTAAGAAATTAGCTTCCAGAGTGATGGAGAAACACTTGCACTAAATGCTGCCTTTCATAACCATTGTTCTCACTTCGCTCCTTTGAAGTATCTCGAAAACAGTAGAAAGCGTACACAGTTTAAATTGATTGATAAGCAGCATTTTCTAGACCTCTTTCCCTATTTAAGATGAGATGTGTGCCTCTTGTGATAGTGCAAATTCTAACCATTTTATTTAACTCGCAGATATGTCCGAAAGACAATTATCAAACTGAACGGCTGGTTGGTCAAGTCTTTAGCCATTGACATTGAGGTGAGTTTCTCCGCTTTTTGTATTGATGCAATATAGCTTATTCAATAGAATATGTCTCCATACTGTACTTTTTTTTTACACACAGGATTGGAAACGGTCCACAAAACCAGAGCTGAATGATGCCTCGAATTTCTATACTCCCCTCTCACTTATGGTTCTTTCGCCTATTAATGAGTTGGTAAGCTGTTAACACTTCATGCCCCTCTATTAACATGAATAGAGTGACATTGCACAACATTTATTCAATATTTAGGTCGGAGAGGGAAAGCTCCTTCATTTTCTTGGAAATGTTGTTCGAGAAAGCTTTTTAGTCCAGTGTACCCAGGAAATACTTTCATTCGCTAGGAGCTACGAGAGTGAGTTCTTCTTACTTGCCTAACGGGACATTCTATAGCGAAATCGGGGTTTCAATATAGTCTTCTTTTGCAGGTAGTATACGGGAATATCGAAGTGCCTACCTTAGCGATCGTGCAAAGTTTCCTTATTATATCGAGTATATTGTAAGCTTCGTGGTATTCATAACTTTTATATTCACATTTACTTAAATTTGCGTTATTTTGCATGCTTAAATTTGTTTCCTTTTAGATGATGTTCTCTTCATAATTTGGAGAGAAATTGACAAATTCCCTTAATTAAATAGAGTTCACCTGAATCCATTGTTTCTTTTGTTACCGCGGTTTGAGATCCTTTCAATTCGATTTTACTGGGGTTATTTAGACATAAGTTTTTTATACTTCTAGATGTTTAATGAAAAGAAATCCGAATATTCTATGGACGAAAGGTCTTAATTTATTTAAGTGGAGCCTTTCGGAATCTTTAAGATTACTGTTAGAGCTTTCAAATATCACCTATCGCTAAAAATTTTAGGACAGCTAATTGATGCTATTCTCTTAAAAGTTATATAGTTGGCGATACCTTTCATCTTTTTTTCCTAAAGATTCAGGGAGAACCCACTGCCATTTGAAATACTTTAAACAAGTTCGTTGAATTTAAAAAATCATTTTTGGTTTGTTTTTGCAGCTTGCCAATGCCAACAACACTTTAACAATCGCAAACAGTTTCGCGGCTGTGATTAACAAAGAAGTCGAAAACGAATCCCATTTGAAAGGACGTCTTCTACCCCAATTGGGTGGCCTCAAAGACGAGTACGCAAAGGTAGCAGCATTTTGGTAGGTTTCTTTGCAGTCAGCATGTATTCGGAATTAATGCCGTTCTCTTAACTCTTTAATATTGTTTATAGCCTGAACTGTGCAGAAGAAACAATATTTATGGATTTGACTCCCGTTATGTCTGCTATTCTCACCCGTGAATGGTAAGCACTTATAACTTGATCATTCATTCACTTCTTTATAGGCTCAGCCCAGGCGATCTAACAACACAATGCATTACTGGAACATTCCTTGATTATAACGAGACCCTTGTTCATGTCAATCAAATATACTATCAAGATTTGACACCTCGATTGGCTGCACGCCTTCTAATTGATTTCCTACGAGTTCTACTCACTAGAACTCTTCATTTTAGCTCTAGTCATGAGCGCCACACTGCCGGGGAGAAGCTGATTCAAACTTCCACTATTCTGAGGGCCTTCTTTGAGAACAAGATCCCCGTAGCCCAAAAAGTAAGTTGTTGGCTTTATTATAGCTTAATCAATTTATTTACAGATTTACGAGGGTTATGACGCTATTGGATTAATTGGCAAATTTCTCACAAATGATGATCTTAATATGCTTTCTTTGGATATTGGAGTGAGTAAATTATATCATATCATTTAGGTCAACGTATCATGAATGATATTGTATTGTTATTCACAGTGTTTGCAACAACAATTCCCTGATGTGCGAACAGATCAGATTTATACCATCATAATGTTGCGTGGTGATATACGTTCAACTGAGGCTCAAGAGGTAATGGCAGTTCAATATGTGTTACTTCTATTGTGATTGATTAATTACGTATACTTTTGTTTAGTTGGCGATAAGCGTGACACAGGGTGTCAAAAATGCTAGTGCAACTTCGGATATATTTACTAAATTGGCTGTGGCTATGAATCGGTGATGCGGATTAAGCATCTTAAATTTCACTTCTTTTTATCTTGATCAAATTAATTCATCTAATAAAAATGGGTATGCAATCATCAATGAAATGGCTCTTATACATTTGGTCAGGCTGGTCTTTCGCTCCAGGATATATGGTTTTCACAGTACCCTGAGAAGAGTGCAGTGTGATAATTTTATTATCTAGGTTATAGTGGAATGGTAATATCCTCTAGGGTATCTAGACAAAACAGCTCATGTCAACGAAAGCGGTGGACAATTTTGTACTGGAAGATTTGAATTCTTTTGTATTTGAGTTCAGAGTCGGGAAGTGTCTAATATCATTGCCTTTCTAAACTAATGGAGCAGATTAGACTGTTTAGAACAATATTATTCAATTATTTTTAAAGACCGCTTTTGACTATACCAGCGGATAATGGCTTTTTGGGCTAATGCCTGTTTCTCATATACAGATGATTTACAAGTAAATGATATTAAAGTCGAGAAAAAAGAAAGTGGACATTAAAGCTAATATTTAGAAAGAATTTGGGAGGCATTTAATACATATGAAATGTCATTTAAGAGAGACTAAAGTTTCTTGAAAGAGATAAAATAACATCATTGATGACTGAAAACTAGTTTTAGTTACTGCACTTTCAAATTCTTGAGCTAAATTTGGTTAGATTAGTACTATACATGCTATATTACCTTACTTTCGATATTTCAATATAATGGTGTACAAAATCATTTTACAAAAAATACAAATAAACTTGCACACAAAAAACAAATAAATATTTTGTGGCTTAAAACTGAGAAATTATTTCACTGGCAAAATTCCTCGAGGTAAAATTGTTTAAAAGAATCAGATGTTAATAGGGTAACTTAGAGACGTACCATCCGTAGATTTCAAAATGGAATTTAATGATCCTGATAAGGGGTCTATTAACATTCGAAATTTAAAGTATCAAGTAAAGAATTTGACCGCTTCGACGGTCAGTAGAGTAAATAGCAGTCCAAATTATGATTCAACTTACTGGTCCGCTTCTAATGTAAACGAACCTGTATCCAAGTTAAGTTCACAATCGCTTTTCAAAAGTAAAAATCGATAGTTATTGAAGTTATTTTAAAGATGAGTCAGACAGATTAACTAAGCCAGAGTTCCTTAAGTCTGTCGAGAATAAGTTGCATAGGCGCTTGGCGGAGGGTGGATTGTCAAGAGCTAAGCCCAGCTTAGAACGATTGTCTGTAATTACAAAATTAGTTAATTTCTTCAGATATATAGGGAGGCATTTGATACAATTATTTCCAACTTCAAGACGTATCAGCCTATCTTAATCCCTATTAAAAATGAATATGAATGTATCCTGGAAGAGTATAGAGTCACTACTGATCAACTTAAACCAGCTAAAGTAGTCGATTATATCCTTTTTTAAACATTTAGGAACTGCTTTTTACTGTTACAAATGAGTACGAGAGAAAGATTGCTTCGCAATATAATCAAGAAAACAAAGGTACTTCGATTATGTAAAGTGCTTAATAGTTCAAGAGCTTACTAAATTAAAGGAAACCATTAAGCTGTTAGAAAGTAAAATATCCAGAATTAAAGAAGAACAAGAAGAGAGTAGAATACTGGTATGTTAAAATAAATTAGCATTTGTACGTCTGTATATTGAATGTAATTAAATTAACTCTGAACTAGCAAATAAAGTTGCATGAAAAAGTGAAAGAACTTTCAGTTGAACTTTTGCATGAATCAGATGCTAGCAAATTAGCCATTATGGACTTGAGTCAACTACAGGCTGAATACCGGGATCTTCTTAACTATTCGAAAGAACTAAGTGTTAATGAAAATGGAGATGCTGTTACGTTAAAAATCGCCCTTAAGTAAGTGAATATTAACAAAACTTGCTTTGCTAAGTTCGTACTATGTAATATGCAAAATGCTTTTAAATTTACAGACAAGCCAATGAGGCCCACACTAAGGCTCTTAACAGAATAGCTTATTTGGAGACAGAATACAGTGATGTTGTTCCTAAAAAGGAGTTCGAAGAAATTCAAAATGAACTTAATGAGACAGAAGCCCTATTTAGGAAATTGCAGGAGCGACTCAATCAGCTTGAAGCAGAGCTTGCGTAAATTTCGTACCAATATGGAACTCCCATTCCAACAAATTTATTCTTAATTAATCTTTTTTAAGATCGAAAAGGGATGAAATGTTGAGCTTATTAAGTGAGAGGGATGAGTTGAATGAAACTCTTGAATCTCTGCAGAGAGTGTCTACACCACGGTAAGGGAAATAATTATCTTAATTATTTAAACGTATACTGAAATTTTGAAAGATGACACATATTTTAAAATAAATTGATCACGTTATGGAAATATCGACGCTTTTATATTCAAACTAGGCAAAAAAATCGAAGTAGTCGTACGTTTCTAAAGGCTTCAGTTTGGGCCATGCAATACGTTATGCATCTGTCGATTTTTTGGACAATTTATTTTAGTTGAAGCAATCAATATTACCACACGTGCCTAAATTATATCAAACACAATATTCCTAGATTAAATTAATTGATTTTAGTTTTTGAATGACTTTGCAATGAATTGATTTATTTGCAAATTAGTCTTAACTTCATTATTGTAAATAAACACCTCTCAAACTTGATTTTAAAGCAGGCCTTTCAAAATTAACAGTGCTATGAAAATTTGAGATTTAAAATAGTTTAAGTCAAATCTATTATTTCATGTTATTTTATTTATACTTTGATATATTGTAATTAACTCTAAAGGTAAAATTAAAAGGAAACCTACTACTAGTATGCTGAGTATTTGGTTATGCTTCATTTTATGATAAATCTACAATCCAGTCCAGAATGGCCACGAGTTGCCAATTTGGTTCCCGGAGGCCGTAAACGGTGGCAACAACTCACTACAGGAATGAGTTCAAAGGAGAAGCTAGTAATTTTCTCTTCTGAATTGACTGGTGGTGGTCCACAGGCTTCTCTCCTACAATCACAGATCGGTGGTCTGAGCTCCGAGGTAAGTGGTAATGAAGGAAATGTTCTGCCCGCTAAAGCGGAAAGCGCGAACAACAATATCTTCTAGATAACCTTTTTAATATCAGGCTTTTATTTATGATCGGAGCGTATTTGAACATACTCAATGAGCAAAAATGCCACCAACAATAATTATTTGGTCTAATGAAGAGCTATTTCCTCTAGTAATTTATTAGTCTCCTCATATACCGGCGGGTACTATGCAAATAAACACTTGATTAAATCTCTCAGAAGTCCACCTAGTTGCAGACAAACACAACTTGTCTAGCTGGGTCCTCAATTATTTGTTTATTTTAAATGACAGGCGTTTTGATATTTATCATCAGCCCTTTAGCTGACTTCGGGTTTCACAGAGAGGAGGAGGAACATCAAATTAGAAATGTCGAGAGGGGGGACAAAATAATGATTCACATATGTGAAAGAGACAGGCAGAGAGACACAAAGGTAGAGGAAAGGTAAGATGTGCACTGTGGAAGGGGTCGAATATGACATACAAAGGGGTCATGGCAGTTTGAAGTGGGAAGTCAACTGCTGGTTTATAGACTTTTTTGCGTACGAGTATACGTTGCCCAGGGTGCACCACGTGGTGGTATGTCCATCGCACACCTCGAGTAATTACTTTTAAATTTGACCCCAAAACCTAGCTAGGCCATATTCAGAGTGGCTAAAATATCGTGTGAAGTTAATTTTAAAGCTGGCCAACAATGGAAGGGGTGGCTAATAACTACAAATAAAGCAGTAGGAATATAGATAGCTGATTGGTCGGTACGAACTCACTTTCCGGATGTTCTATCCTGCACGAGATTCTTTTAGTTAGCCATAATAGCATTCCATACTCTGCGATATTATAATTAAGTGCTCGAACCATACGTTAAATAAATTATTTTTTGAAACTTCCCTATTGACTATCGTGACTTTATGCCAAGTGGTATGATTCTTCCCAAAGAAACAAGTTTCAGAAGATGCATACAAAAAATAAATTCGACTGCGATGAATGGCTGGCTTTCATTGGCGTATTTTAAGACCAATCTATCAACAGGTTCCGGAAGATTTAATTCATATCTATTAATTTGTACTTTCGCAATTCATTTAGCGCATTTTAAACCATAACAAAATTCACTAATCCATGTAATCATTGTATTCAGTCATAGGTAATAAAACTAAAATATAGTGTACATTTTTTCTTTATTACTAGTCACTAGATGCATTAAAAAACAAACTTTATTGAATCATTCGAAACTGCTGATAAGCATGACTCATCCACGTGTAACAAAGCAGGAAGTGAAATGAAATGTACTAAGTGCTGTCATCTTATGTTCGAACCACACACATTCTTCTCTTCAGTACATATTTTTGTTTGAGATCTGCAAAAGATTAGATCATTACAACAACTCCAGTTAATATTTTGTAAAATGCATTGATCAATAATTTCATTACCTACTAAACAGATTAGATACAATATTTGAATATGCTTTAAAAGTAATCTATTTAGCTCCACTTAAGGAGTTTTAAGATAACTTGCACAATTATTGGCTAATACTGCCCATTGCAGACAACGAATTTAGTATAAAATGAAAAAATTGTATTCTGGTATGACTAAGACGGTTAGATAATGCTTAGCTGAATCAAAATTTGCAGATCCTGAGTGGCTTATACTTCATACTTTCACTGTTTACTTACATAGGTTTCTTCAATCCTTTTCTTAAAACTAGGAGAGCATACAGTAATTTATTTGTCTATCGAAGTACCTCTGTATTTTTTGTGTATTTAGTTATTTCTTGATCCAAATTTAGGAAGGTCAAAAGAAAATTCCTAAATTCCTTGAAGGATGTCTTCCAATGACCCCTCATATCAAACCAAAACGTGATCTTCTCTTACTTCTTGAAGATATATGGCTAGGAAGACAGAAACAACTAGCTGAATACTTGGTAAATATTTATTTTAACAAAATTCAAATAATGGGGATAATGAATGCTGCTAGTAGCATTGTTTTGGCTCCTTTGTCGTGTTCCATTCATGAACTGATTTGTAACTGCACTGGAGACTATAAAATCATTTTAGAAAAAAGTCTAAGATAGAGTACAGTCATTATTGATTGGTTACTAATCAAGGACACCGTGAAAGGAGACGTATGATGAAAAGCGTTAATGAAAGCATTTTCCATACATTTAAATCCTTAAATGGATTATTATTGCAATTATGTTTGCCAATTTATCACAAACCCCAAACTTCAAAACTTGTTCATACATATGTATTAGTTAAACCGCTTACTCTTGCACATAAATAATTCATTAACAAAAGTAGATCTGAAACTGTTTTAGTTTTGCATCGATCCGAGTTTCAGTCTGCATATGAATATTTGTTTACTAATATTTATATTTAAAAATTTTTGACTTCTTTCTCAATTTTCAGAAAGATCTTGGAAAGGGTAAGCGTCCAAAACTGCCCAAGTTCAATGAGTTCCTGAGCAAATACCTGAAGAATGCATTTGGAGTGGAGAATATGCGTAAAGAATGGTCGCTTTCCATCTACCTAGCCGGTAGCCTGATGACGGAGTGTGGGGATATTGTGCGTTTCCGGAAAATAATTGATAATGAGGTGGAGTCTCAATTAAAATTTGAACTTTTACATGATTTTAAGGATCTCGACGATTATCTCAACGTTATTTTAGGCAGAATATAGAGTATGTGGGTAAGAAAGAAAAGAGAACTTAATTGAGCAAAATTTGATAACTTCGGCAGCGAAGAGATAGGGCAGTTTCCTCTTGATTAATAAACGGCCCAAGAAGTGAATTATTTATTTATATTAAACAGCAGGCTTTATTATAGTTATCATTGCCCCTTCAGTTGACTTCGGGCTTCACAGGGAGGAGGAGCATCAAAGTGAGAAACATTAGAGAGGGGAAACAGTAGAGTGATTCACAGATGTGAAAGAAAGACAGACACAGAGGTAGAGAATAGGTAAGATGAATACCGTGGAAGTGATCGAATATGACATACAGTGGGGTCATAGTAGTTTGAATTGAGAAGCCAACTCCCGTTTATAGACTCTTTTTTGTCGTATGAGTATACGTTGCCCATGGTGAACCACCTGGAGGTAAGTCTATCGCACACCCCATAAAGTGAATTATGAAATGTGAGATACTCATGTGGCAAATATTGAACAACTCGTACCCAACATCTTCTTGTCCCCTTCCTCTTAACCATTGTTTGAACTTTTTGTTAAGCCATTTCCTTTACTTCATACGTGCTATTTTTAGTAAAATAATTATAACAATACTATGCGTCTTCTCTTCTGGATATAAGCTACCTTTTACACAATAAACTTCACCAGGCAGCCCAACTTCTCCCATCATACCTCATCATATAGAGGAGTTTACGTAGAGATATTGACTAGTGACCTAGTAATATGCAAAATCTTTTCTTAAGGTTGACGAAGCCTATCACTGGTATCTACGTTCTCTAACCGGACGACTTTTCAACCAATTACGTGAGTTAGCAAACGCTATAGCCATCGCCCTTACGATGTCTGAAGAGCCCACGGAAGTTAAACATACTCAACACGAAGCTCAGAATACGGAATCTCAACCCAAGAGCACTGGATGTCGTCTCACCACGTACCAGCTGAGTCTTGTTCTAGCTAAATTACTTGACTGCGAACCACAAAATCCCTCTGTTATACGATTGGTGCAGGCTGCTCTGGTTGGTAATAATGAAGAATGGGAAGACGAGGGGTCGTACGCCATGGCAGCTATTCCCATGGATGACGTAGTTTGTCTGGAGGAACTATTCCACCAGGTAAAGAAAGGCGTGTAAATCATATTGATTTGTTTGTTAATGTAAAATCGTTAAGTTCTACGATACTGGAAGGACGATTAAAATTTCTAGAAATTATCTCTCAATTCAATCTATTTAGGTGGATCAATGCACAATGGGTTTATGTAGGTTCCTTATCTTAGTTGTTTTTATAAAATACGCCCGCAATTGTGACAACCCTATCCTTATTTTTCTTAGATTTTAAACTACCATAGTTACTTATAGTTTTGAGTGTAGAATTCGCGTAAGTGAAAGAAATTAAAAATTTTCATGAACCTTCAGCATTTGCTCTTCATCAGTTTTCCTTTGATTTGACAAGATTTTACACTTGATCGAGCCTAATGAGGGTTAAGTAGGATTGATCAGAATTAAACTAATAATTATCGATGATAAAGAGTTCGACGAGTGGAAGCTCTGCCATCGATAGAATTTATGCTTCCTGAAAGTGAGGTGACTTTAGTCAGCTTATGAGCAAGGATTTATATTCCAAAATAGGGAACGTCTTCGTGAGTTCAATGTATGCTTACTCACTCCCATATTCCCTGAAGCCTTTAATGAAAGTCTAAGGGCATGGAAACCAGGTAGTTATTATTTGCCCAACTGAACTTTATATATTGTTTGAACCTGATTTTCGAATATTACGATTCTGGAAGATTAACATTTTCTGAGGCTTGTTTTCCTATTGTTTAATCCGTTGATTGGATCGCATCAAAGGCATAATTTACCTTTGTAGGCTCCTGGTGAACCATTACCTCATTTCGCCCAGTCTTTAGTGTGCTACCTCGAACAAGGTCGAAAGGCAATCATAGACCACATTATCGTGGAAATCCAGAGGCAGAAATCAAGTGATGGGTATATAAGACTATTATTAAATTTTTATTACACTTAGAGCCCCGATGATGGTGACTCCAAATGATGTACTCGAAGCTATGAAAATTGTTCGGCCTGAACTTGAATCCATCATTGGCTCTTCACCAAATTGTTTCTTCTTGCTTGAAAAACGTCAAGAGTCCGACAAGGGGAAAGGGACTCCCAGGGGTGACGAATATGACCTTACAATTTGTGACCTTGATGAGACGTGCGCTACTAGGGAAGAGCAGGCATTGGCTTGGTCGCGATGTACGACTGCCAATGAGGAGGGAAGGAATTACCTGGTTTCAACTGTTCATTGGCTCTTTCAGAAGGATGAGTCAAATGGGCCAGTGAATGAGAAGGAAATGTCATTGGAAGTCATTGAACGACGCTTGCGGGGCGCAAATATCAAGCCCTACAACAAGCTTAATGCAGTTACCTGACCAAGAACAGAAATTACTAACGTTTATTGAGAAATTCGTTGAAAAATCATGATTACAGACGACTTAACTATAAATTACAGAACGGTCGCTAATAGAACGCTAAATCCTTAAAACCGTACTATAGCTACTCTAACCCTCAACGACAGTCAGAAATTGAAAATGCATTCGTTAAATGTTCTTATTTAATACCAATTACGTTTAATGCAAGGTGTGAAAGGCAAATAAAATTAAACGGATGGAGGTAATTTATTGTGTAAAAACATTGTATAAATGTGAGTATAACATGAAAAAAATAAGAGTGAGTATTAAGCAAGAGGCTGAAGGCCAATGACAGGGAAGCAATAAACACCGAAAGCCATTTGAATCAAATACTGAGCTTAGACTTGAATAGCGGGGTAGAGACGTGCCATTGGAACGACTTTACGAAGATTCTCCCCAGCAAATGAACGGAAGACTGGACCGTAGGCAGCGGTGGGCTGGTTTATTGACGGTTTCTTCACTTTGGCGAAACCAACCCTCTTCTGACCTAGATCAAAGATACTATAGTACTTGCCAATGAAGACATCGCCGAGAATCCACATTGGATACTTGGGAAGATCTAGACCCATGAATCCGAGCACACACATGGTGTAACCAAATTGAGTAACCTGTCAAAGAGATAAGAGGGTCAATCTTAGATTTATAAAGAAATGCCCAAGACCACTGACGAAAAAGAAATGAAAACTAATAAACTAGAGGAAAGAGAATCTGACGTGAGGCATTGTCACCCCACTTGTTAAACCGTAATAAGTACAGCTAGATACTGCCAAAAATGGGCTAATGATAAATATCATAAAGCCTGCCATTTGAAATAAATAAATACTGCCAAAAACGGATGAGCATCGATCTCGGTTAGGGTTTTTTGCAAGTGCTCCATTTATGGATCATGCATAATCATTGGTAGAGTAAAAGCAAGTTCAATTATCTGAAAGCCTACCATATAGGCCTTTATTCTTTGTTACAGAAAAATTCGACGAGTATTCTCAGATAATCGGGAAAAACACTGATGTATTCCCAAATTTGAGCTGACTAGCAACAAATTTCATATTATTACAATGAGCTATCGTGGTCTGACCTCCAGAATTCGGGAAATGGAATTTTAACTGAAATTTCAGGTCAATTATGCAACCCAAACCATTCGTCCATGTAAACACTGGCTTCCAGCCGCGAATCTAGAAAGACTTAAAAAAGTGGACATGTTCTTTGCTGAATGTCTGGAAGAATAATTGATGTCCACTAGTATAAGTCCTGGAATGAGAAGGCACAAAATTGCTCCAAGAATCCAAGACTGAATACGTTAATTTCGAATTGTAACTTTATGGTGACCTTTATAAATTACTAGCCCTGATAAAAAAGTCGACTAAAACTCACCTTGAGAATATAGTCCTCAGGATTGAGAACGAATTGGACCGATTGAATTGTGAAGGTCAGGGGAGGAAGAGAGGTTGTATTTTCACATGGAACGAAGTAGGTGCCACCGGGGACTGGTCTGGCTTTCATAATTTCGGCCAGCTTCTCAATTTTCTCCGTGGGGCCAGTGATAAGAGAAGTGCCAGTATCGGCGATAGCTGCACAGCCACCCTCGCACAGATTCACACCTTTCAATTCAATCCTAACGTAGAGAAAATAAAAAGTTACAATCGAAATGATGTTGTTTTTGAGAAGGTTGGAAGATAACTTCATGGGAAGATTAATTTCCCGAACACAATAATCAAATGATGCACATTGCCTCCTTTCAGCTCTACACTATGCTCGATTAAATAGAGGTAGCCTTCCTTCTTGAGTGAAGCAAGATGTTATAAATAGAAATAAAAATGATTATCAGTCAAAATCTTTAAAATCTTTCACATTCGGTGCAGATACAAAAAGGAATTATTATCAGTCTCAGTTTTCCACAATATGTGTACTATTTACGGAAAAACATTCTTATATAGTTTTCCTATCTGAAACTAAAACGAAGCAATTAAAAGAGAAATCTGTGTAGAGGTTCCTTCTAGAAATTGGTGGGAAACAGAGAGCAATATTTCAACTTACCTTTTGGACCGTAAAGGTAAATTAATGTAATTCGCATTAAACAATTATACAAGGTTTAGTCCATGACTGAGGAAGTAGAGAAACAAATGCATTAACAAGGAAATACTTGATTGCTAAAATCATTGTCTATTTCTCTATAGATTTTATGATCTAGTTAAATTATATAGTTGATAGACTCAAAACCAGTGTTGATCTGAGAAAATACAAGCACAAAGAGCAGCTTATACCAGATATTAGCAATAATAAAACTTCGTAAATAGTCACACAAGAACTGTTAATATTAAAAGAGGTCATCCAAATAGTAGGTCTCCAATAATGACTAGGGGCAGAACATGGCTCCAATTCCGAACACCAGTTCTGGAACTGAGATAATTTTTAAAGTGATCAATAAAAAATCGCTATAATTTTACCACTAGCATAAAACGCGTCCACTTACTTATCCGTACGAAATTCCCAGTATGCTTCTCTTGTTACAGGGGCATATGTAATGGGACCATCAATGAGTGATGCGTTATAGCCACCAAGCATCAATTCACCACCAATCACATCTGCTTCATTTCTAGACCAAAATAAATATTTATATATTTGTATTTGGCAAAAAGGGAAGATATTAGGGCATCCAGACTTACCTATCCAAATAGAAAGCGAACACTGGATCAGCGATTAACTTATGACGCAGAAGGTTGTAGAAAACTGGTTCGACGTTATCAACTGAGATTGAGTTGAAAGCCATTCCCAAAATGCCATCGAATTTTGCCATGACAAACACTAAACCAGGTTGTTGGGTAGCCTCGGCAAATGTTTGATCGGGAGCTCGAATGTCCGAGAGCTTGATCGTGTCTGTACTTAAGAAGCCCTTAAGGCTGCCAGTACCATATTGAATAGCGAAATCAGTACCATTTTTTTTATAGGTACTCGACTTTGCGCTGTCGTACCGACGATGAACCCAACAGGCAACATCAAACCATGAACACTTCTTCGATGGTACCCAGAGGTTTGATGAACCAGTGTCAAAGACAACCATGAATTTCTGCCCAGGAGTGCCCAATTCAATCTGTCCATAGTATTGAGCCTTGAGAAATAACGGAAAATGAATATATATTCCTATGCATAAATATAAATGAAATTCAAACAGCCTGCATGAAACAATAAGTCAATCGAGGTGGAAAACCTACATCAAGATAATTTTCCAATGGCTCAGGGTGAGGTCCTGATGAACCATAACCAACGGTCCATCTGTCCCTAATGATTTTAACTGAGTCTCTCAGCTCGGAAAAGGAACGATGGCCCTTGCGAATAGGATGAAGAGGAATTCTAGGGAAAAGTATGTCACTTCAATAAATGATATACCTGGCAACGTTTGAACTAAGGACAAACGCAACAGCAAAAGTAAGAAGGCACAATAACCTCATTTTTCTCAAAACTATTTTAACCAAAGCCAAGCTTTACGGCAGTCTTGAAGACTGTTTGTCAAAGGTCATTCTCAGACAAAGAATAGTTCATTAAATAACAAAACCTAACTTACTACTCTATGTTAATTTATTATATAATATTAATTAAAATTTAAATGCATTAAATTCATGCTTCAGCTGCTTTAATTAATGCACCATTTTATATTGGATTGATCGGGTTCATATATCAATTTTATTAAAATACGTGGTTTAAGGACGTGAATAGTTTGGCGACCATAGTTAGCACTAATTTTGATTGACTTTTAAGAGTTTATATACCATGTCGAATGTCAAATTATGCCTTTTATATTGGATGATTGGTTTCAAGTTAGCCCTACTCTGCAATTGATTTATCAAATGTAATCCCAACCTCATCTTATAAACATAAATTGGAAAATCATGACAAATGATGGTACGCATAGTTTAGTAATATAAAAGACCAAATCAGCGAACACAGTGTAAAAAACAGACGCAAAAATTGAAAGACAGAATAATGAAAACTGTAGCGGATTAGCTACCTCAATAACCTTGACTATTCTCAGAAAGCTCTATAGCTTAATGGAGGGTGAAAATTCGTAAAGTTCACAAAAGTGAAATAGTGCAGGTATCCACAGTTCCAACAGTTCCCTTTTGTTATAATATTATGTATCTTGCCCATCTATCGCCTATAGACAAATGAGGAAAATAGAAAAACCTGATAGACTTCGTGCTCATTTAATTTGCAAAATGTAATTTAAAGCTACTCGATGTCATTCTTGCGTTGATAAAGAGGGAATATGATCAGTCATCTATTACAATATTGATTATAATTGGATAAATTTTGATTAAATCGTTTGTAATATAAGACTCATAACATAAATGGGCAGCAATCCATTAATAAGTTTGAAATAATATGCAACCAACAAGTCTAATTATTTGAACAAAAAATATAAAGTAAAGAAAATTAAAAGTTCTTAAAATTTTATTAAGTTCTTTTTTATGCAAAATGTTTCATTTTCTTTATTATATGAAATTTGTTATAATTGATTCGATAATAAATTGATTCGACCTTCTCTAACCATTGACCCTTTCAATTGCGCGATAAATTGTCAACTGAGAGTGATTACGCTTCTTGGATTTTATGGAATGCTAAAACCTATCATATAGGACACAACCACTATCGTCCAACTTATGACCCTGGGATCCCTCAATAAGATTACAGTTTACCTTCTGCAAAGATGGAAAATCTAACAACACTTCCTGGATTTGTTAGTTCGGCCAGCGATGGGAGTACTTTTAATTCTGGTAGATTGATTTTAACTCACATATTTTTTAATTTAAAAGCTGCTTTTAAATCGAGCATTTAACTTTCTACTATTATAATACTTCATCTTTGCATTCACTTGTCTAAATAAAATTAACTGGGAATTACTTAAATTTGAGATAATTTTAATTACTGCCTTCATTTTTGATTTTGCGCTTCGATTTTTAGCTGACGGCGATTCCGGTGCTCAGGATATGTTTGGTGATTCTCTTTCTCTAGCAGAACTTCGTAAAGCCTATCCCGAATTGTATCAATTTATGTGTCAGACAGATCAAAATTTTGAGGATTCCGAAATTTCCGAGAGTAAAGAGGCATTTTCCTGGTCCCAGCTTGGCAAGAATCTAAAGGATCAGGATTTTGAACACGACTTTGACATGTCCCAACTCCTCAAGGAATCAAGCTCTGTGAATTCCTTAATGATAATTCGCAAAGCGATGTCTTCGGTCTTTGAATGCCTTAATACTGTCCATGTTCAAAAGACGCTGAAGCTTCGCCTTGAAATAAGGGATTTATGTTGTAGACTTCAAAACTTGCAGGTTAGCTTTCCATTCAGCACATTAACTTTTATTCCCCCCTTTACATAAAGCGTATATATGCATTCATGCTTTTAGATAAATTATTTGTTTCTTAATTTCATGAATCAATTTTACGTAACTCAACAGCACGCTGAGCCATGTCCAAGCATACCTGCTGAAACTGTCTAGCAGACAAAAGTTGGTACTAGAGGTTAACACATGAGCATGTTCCGAGAAAAACTTTTTTACATAAATTTGAGACCAATCTAATGAACAGAATCACGCAGATAAAGTTTTATTTATAATTACGACAATTTTAGGTAAAACTAATGTGCAAATTTTAACATATATTATAAATATTTTCATTAGCTTTTGATGTATAAATCATTATAAAGAAGCTCATAACTGAACTATACCGCTAGCATATTTTTCATTACTTCCAACTGGATGATGACGCCGTGGTTTTGTAATTTTATGTCCTTATTACGATGACGTTTTCGTAAAATCTGATCCATCTGAAAACAATTTTAACTTGAGTGTTATTAGTCTTTCAACTTCTTGATCACATTCAATTTCCTCAAGTTAAATTGGAAAATTAAACAACTAGTTAGAAATTTTAAAAGATTTTGGAGACAAAGTGAATTAAAATGTAAATTCATGAACACTCATAATTTAGCAATAAAATTAATTTTTAGCGGGTGCTAATAAAATTAATATTTTTGAGTAGCAACTAGTATTTCTTTTTAATAGCCATATTTTAAAAAAATTATCATCAATATCAGTACCGTGGCAAAATGAAATTACAGTTTTTAATCATAGGAGAGCGTCCTAACACGGTAGTAGTTGAAAAACGTAAGATGGACATCAAAGGGTCAATTTCATTTCTCAAATGTTTGCTTATTTGAAGGACTTCCGGTCCTATGAGTTCATGCCCGGAGTATTCTGAACTTATTGATTAGATATTTAAGTTGAGTGATTCCTCGTGCCATGCTATGACTTATTTAACAAATACATTTATTATTTTAATCATTTGTCACCGATATAACTTATTGTAAATTTTAAAAGCCTCCGAATTTTTACATATAATTCTGAAAGTCAAGCCCCCCCCCATCCCTTTTAATTAAAGATGGTTGATATTTCCCCTGATAATTATGCATAGCCCCCAAATTTCAGGAATACGGAGTCTTGACAAAGTTCCACGCATTTTTAAGGTCAAACATGATAGTAATATAAAATACAAGAGCTAAATATAATACAAACAATATTTTATAGACGGCTTTCTTCGTTTTGGAAAAACAATGAAAGAAGATACTTGAGGTCTGTAAAGTGTATTGATGAAATATTCATTAATGCGAACCCAACTCATTATTTCTAATTATCATTCAAAGATTTCTAAAATAACGTTATATTGAATTATGGTGTCAGTTGTTTTTCTTCAAAAGAGCTAAAAATCGGTCTCCTATAGGACAAATGAAGAGAATGATAAGAAATTCATACTTTGTTGAAATAAATATTACGAAAAATGTACGTTCCAAGGTTGAATTCTACTCTTTAGTTTTATTGGATTTGTTGATCCTTTACAAACAAATGTCTTACCTTCCACCATCACTTGAGTTCAAATCGCCTTTGGACCACGAAATAGATTTCATTTCTATTAATAGTAAAGTAGAATTAAAGTACCACAACATTTCGTGAGTTGCAGTGCTATTCCGAATCGATGATGGTTTTTTACTGACAACAGAAGGCGTTTTCAATTTCAGTTCGATTAATGAAGAGGGTTTGGGAAAAAACAGCACATGTCTGCCAAGTCAGGGTCCCAAAAAGATCGACACTCATGGATATACGTCTAGTGATATGGAAGAATGGCCAAAACAATAAACTTGGGTCAATTAGGGAGGTCGTTAAATATAAACTTTTAAATAAAGCGTCTCCAGGGTACTTCAGTGGCTGTAGACGCCTATCTTACTTGAGTTTGGAAGTTTACATCCTATTTAAAATTTAGATTCAAAATATATGCATCCACTGTCTGAATATTATCATGTTTGATATAACATAACTTCCAAACCATATGACAGAATGGGAACTCCAACACCTATCATTTATACTGGAAGGACTCCCAGAATCTTCTCCAACTGAAAAACTGACATCATAATTTCTCTCTATTGAACAATATTAACCAGAGTAGCTAACCTTTCCGGTCACCAAATTCTCACACCGATACAAGATCAACAAAATGATAAATTCTGAACTTTAATTTGCAGACAAGTCGGGAGATTGATCAACGTGAAATCTATCGTCTTCAACGCGAGAACGACCGATATCGACGAGAATTAACCCAACAAGCCTCCCGCTACGAAGACCGCATAACTGAACTGCACGGCGTCCTGGAGGAGTTAAAACGCAAGGCTGCAGAGATGCAAACGTCCGCCACATCAGCTGCATCGGTGGCTGATGCCACTGTCGGTGTAGACGATCTTGTGGAAGTTAGTGATAATGATACCGATGATGGCCAAGATACGGAAGGAGCTTGCGCAAACTGCGAATACGATACACGAGAAAATGAAGATAGGTCCGATATCATGGTAAGATTTAAAGTCATTTTTTGCTTTCTTAACTTGATTCCACTAAAGAGAATAGTAGAGGGCTAGAACTTGACTCAGTTGGTGGCGATAATCAAAGTCTAATGTTCACTTGCTTCTGGTTACCTTTCTTACGATTGAAGTTTCAAAAGGATTAAAATAATTCTCAATTGATCAGGAGCTGCTGTTTTCATAAACCGATCCAATTATTTGCGCAAACAGATAACCTAAAGCCCATATCTTAAAGTTAATTGGGTAAACTTCAAAACACCATTTTTTGGCAAAAACATCCATTCGGAATTAGCTCTTCTTTGATTTTCTCTAACTGGAGCTATTGTTATCCATTTTAAATCCTGTTATCTCGTAATGCTCTCGCCTTGGATGCTTGCATTATTGATATTTCAGGCAAGAATCAATACCCCTTATATGACTCATTCCGATATTACATTGATCTTAAACTTGATCTAAATTTCACCGAACAGCCCTGAAGTCCTTCGGTATTAATTAAATGTCCTTTTTTAGAAATTTATCGTATTCACGGAGCCCATATTTTTTAATGGTATTCAGTAGGGGTTACTTTTCGATTATTTCATAATTTCGCACTCCTTCCATCGAACTCCCATCACCCTAGCCTGAAAAAATTTGAATTTGTTTAACTTCGAGAAGATTTATTTTAAGTATGAAAAGTGGCAGTTTTTCTCCTTAGGTTGGTCTAAGAGACCTGAACACTCATTCAGTCGCTTCGAATGTTCTAATTTTGGGTAATTCTTTCAAAAATATTGAAGCCTCATCCCAAGCACCACTGTCTTCTGTAGAACTTGGGAAGCCAACTTCTTACCAAGTGTCAAAGTTAATTTGAATTAACTCGCAAAAAAGATTAATCATTATAGCTAACTTTTCCCTTCTATTATCTCCCATTTCTGCAGCTTCAATATATGAATGCTTAATTCTCGACTTATATCTATAAAATGATTTTAAATCAATGATGTTCAAATTTGAAAATGGCCTGTAAGGTTGTTGCTTTCTGTATTATGATTTTAAAACGGTTATGCTTGTAAAAATCGCAAATACTTCTTTTCCGATTATACGAATTCAGAAAATATCGTGTTTACTTCACTCCTTTGAAACTGTCAGTTTCAAATTTAGAATCTCTAATTGCCCCCTTCACCTTTGAAAGAAGTATTGGCCCAGTGTTTCAAATTAAATTAATTGGTTTTTGTTTAAATGTGCTATCGTTTTGAACTGAAATCAAATAACTTAAACTTACTTTTTTCTAGTGACTTTTTACTAATTAATTATGGCATTAGAAAATAGTTACCAATAGGAAATCACGATTGCATAAAATAAGCATTAAACTAATGTTTATCATTAAACTTCTTATTTGGTACCATATACTATTAGTTCCTCGTGATTTTTCGATCCCCTCTTTGAACAAATGGGGCTTTTGAAGTAAAACATGCGTTCATGTGGCTTGCAGCTTTAGTCACATGCGAAGTAATTTTACTCTTAGAGTTTTCTTCATGGGCCTTAAAAGGTGATAATGTGATAGGCCGAATTCTGGTAAATATTTTAAATTTGTTATTATATCCAAATTCTATTCCTAAATTTTTGGGAGATTGTTCTTGCATCGTGAGACCTGTCATATACGCTCACCTTCTAATTTCTCATTTAGCCTTTAGAAAGTGTTGACAGCAGTAAATTTCGTCTGCAACTGTTCCACCTGATTTTAATAATTGGCAAAAGGTAATTCTACCTACATCCCACCAAATGCCTAGAAGAGGTTTCCGAAAGGTCAACCATGTCTTAAGAAATTGAATGGGTGTTTGATTTAGAGACAGCCATTGTTTTCCCTTACTAGTGTTGGGGCTAACTGATCCACTTTTTGTCACCCCTACCAATTTGATATAAAAAGGCTATAAAAAGGGTATGTCCATTTATCCTTGCCATACTGGAGGAATTGATGTGATGCACTCAAATCACATGACTACTCGATTTACAGATGCGCTTCAATTTGAATTACCCAGTTGACCAGTGGCATGTGAAGTCTTGCGGTAACTATTCTATTGTTAATTGGGAATCTGTTTGAACCAGGGAATTTAATACATCATTGTCAAAATTTGCTTTGAGTCATCATTTTAGATTCCTTTGTCTGATTAAAATCATGTTAGCCAAGACTCATATCGGCCACCATAAATTTCCGCAGTGTCTTTAGTAGCCTTGGAGGTGTTCAAGTCCTAATGAAAGAAAATGAGTATCCAATGTCCGTCTGAGATGTTCTCTGCCTTCTTTGGAGCTAGACACATTTACCCTTAGCATTTAAATGCAATTTAACGCTCGCGAAAATGTTGAACAACTTTGTCAGCTAAGACACAGTTTTTTTCCTCACTGTGTTTGGATACAGACTGAACTCAGACATCTGCTTATAAAATGTGCAATTTCGTATATAAGCATGCTGGCCAATACATGGTATTTTATTCAAAATTTCGGTAATAATAATTAACAAGAAAGAAGGGAGTAAAATCAGATAGGTGACAGGCTACTTAATCCTGATATAACCACTTTATTTTAAAATGGCTTCAAGAATTCTTTAAGTACCAAATTCTTGAATGTCTTTCTGGGCGGTGTTCTCCAACGAAATCAGTTAACATCAATCTGTAATGATGAATTTAAAATCCAAATTCGATTTACCACGAGAAAATAATAAAGAAAGCGAGGTATATTTGCTTAGGAAATGTCAAATAAGGGAAAGACGAGGGAGAAATTGTTAGTAGTAGTAGTAGTAGAAGTAGTCATCGCGGCAGACTGAGTGCGGGATCAAAGGGCAGTCAACCCATCCCTATCTCTTGAATGAGTGTATTCCTTTAAGGCCGATTAATCATGCTCCATGCACAAACACTGCCCACAGAGCCAACCGCCACGCACCTTCTCCTCTCTCACCCTCCAGTTCTCCCTCTCCCTCCCCTAGAAGACCACGTGCTTTTTGAACCATCTCTACACCTTCATTTTTTTTCCTGCTTTTGCAATGAATCCACTCTCAACGAGTGGTTTTGCATCTGCTACAATTCACTACTGCCACCATTCTCAAAATGAAAGAAGTCGTCTGTTCAAGGGAAGGCAGTAAAAATTAAAATGCTCATGCCTATTGAATGAAGGCTTTCAATATTGAAGATACTTTAATAGTTTTAAGGACAAACTAGAACAATTGAAGGCTCGATCTTCAAAATTGCTTCAGCATTTCACTTCTTTCTGACCTAACATGTACATGGGGTTTTGTTAAGTGATTGTTAAAATCAAATGAAGATCAAGGCAATGCTCAGTCATGTCTTATTGGGACGTGTTAACGTTGCAAATCAGTAACCAGCATTCAATAGAAGAAATATTGATAAACCACATATCAAGTTTTGACGTTGTTCATTCAATAATTCCAACATCAAACTTTAGTCTTTCTCATTAGATTCATCATCTTTCGACTGATGGAAGCTAAACAAGACAACTTTCATATAAATATCCTCGTTATGTCAAGTTATTATCAGACTGACATCTTTACCTTGAGTTGACTGGCTCCTTACAGCTTTTGAACATAATCGCTATATACCTCAGTTCGATTAATTCAATCATTCCAGATCTTCGATCAGGAACATATTTTTATTATGTGTGAGATTTTCGGGCAAGCAATGAGTTAAGTCGTTAGTGAGATTCTTTCTGGATTGCAAATGTGTCGTAAAGCGCCCAGAATTAATTTGTTTTAAATCTACAGGGGCATAAAATCTTAAGACTTTTGTTTGCTTGTACTTTTGATTTAATGCCAATAAAAGTGAAAAAGAATCCAAAGTTATCAGGGGATTTGGAATCCCCACCTCTGGGTGCATATCTCTCTGGAATATTAGAACACTCAAGAAAAATGGGCACAAATTTGATCGAACTTGAAGCTTTGGATGAAGGCGTATCTAGAATTTAAAAAGTACTTCATTTAAAGTTTGTTAAAGTTCGTGAGAGTGAGATTCATAGCTTATTGGCAAGATAACTTCGCTCTATAAATAACCACACCACATCGATTTCTTTCCATCTTATTACAGCTTTAGGCAGGTGTAGATGAAACTATCGATCTTTGCATTGTGTACCATTTGAGCAGTTTTGTTTCTCAAAACGCACCATGGTCACGTTGCAAAGACAGTAAAAAGTACTTCTCAAATTTCCAATGCCGGAGTCGTTTACGTGGGGGGGGGGGGGGGGGGGGGGAGGAGGGGGAAACGCCCGTTTCAATTGAGAAAGCCCATGTACTCATTTTCTCGCGTAAAATTATTTTTTACCGGATTAAACGGTGCACCGTAGCGCAGGGAAAAAATTATAATGAAAAGGAGGGCTTGCCAAAAGGAAGAAGTCTTAGGGCATGAGACACTCTGAGTATAATGACGGAGAGATAGGAGAATGGCTGTCTTCCACTGTCTCTCTCTTCTCTTTTAAAATCTGCGCAGCTCTACTGACAACAGCTAACTTGAGGAAAAAATTGAAGGTCGGCTATGAATGCCTTTCCAGCCTCGTGCTAATTGGCTAATTGACAAAAATTGAAATACGATACGCTATCTGAAGGGCGCTATCAGCGAAGGCACTCAGCGAACTTTTCAACTCATAACTAATACGCGACAGAATTAGCCTGCGCAAACATACCTTCCCCTCTATACTTCTACGGAGCAAACATGTAAACAGTTTAACACACGGTCTTGTGGCCAGTGCAAGATACCAACTGGACAGGATCATTCTAATTCTGATATAGAAAGATTAGAAATCATTAGACCACGGATATCCCACAGTATAAGAAAAAACTTTTCTCAAAATATGTCGGCGTCCTTTATTTACTTTAGGCTTTAAGCTCGATCAGCTGCTTACTTTCTTCAAAACATGTTCTATTAACGGCTAAAAGGTATTTTCTGAAAGTCAAACAGTTCCGAGGAGTGCAATTTGGTCATCTACTACCTCATTCCTTTTAGTTTGAAATTCTATTTGTGGCTCATGTTACAATGAATTCAAATTTGAAGCAACTATTACCCATTCGCCCTCTAACAAAATGCTTTCTTTAAGCCAATAAACGCCATTATGCCAGAGAGAGAGGGGGGGAAGAGTGGAAGTGTACATAAGAGTACGGATTTGAAACCCAATTGGAATTTTTATTTGCCATCTAAAAGTGTAGTGGGGTAAATGTGCTTTCTAAGCTGGTTAGAATATAAAGGAAGTACACTGTTTATTTTTGTGCTTTCGAAACGTTGTATATGGCCATGATCTATGACACATTTTCCCCTAGATTTACATTTTTTCACAGCATATTTTTTCATGCATTCATTTCCATTTATTATGCATGCAGATGGCTACTAGGGAAAAGGTAAATAACCCGAGCAAAATAGAGGAATTGCAGGTACAATCGTGTTGTTAAGTGATGCGTGGACATAATCTAGGTCGTAATAACTCGATTTGGAGGCCATGGTATGAAGCTCGAATAATTTTTCGTATGTACACGATCATCTCGATCGGTCCATGGCTGGCCACAAGTATATATCTGGCAGAGCAAATAGGGGAAATGAAAGGCGGTGGGAGGTGAGGTGGGGGAGGGGAGGGGAGGTGAGGCATGGTGAGGCATACAGTCTGCAGTGGAAAAGGTAGGAGGCGGAAATCTCTTTGGGTCGTGACATTTCCACCATAGGGTGCTGCCTCAGGCACTTATTGCACACTAGAGCGCATAAGTATAAACACTCGAATAAATCACCAGTATTCACCCTTTTCTCCTACTACAATCTAAAGCCCATCCACCCCATAGTAATACAAAGTGAAGACCTGACATTTTTGTTTCCAATTTGGACCCATTGTACAATTAAATATAAGGGAGGTAATGAACCATAGGTAGTTTTTTTAAGTAACTCTTCAGTCCTTTATTATAGAAAAAAGTGTGTTTACGACGTTATAATCAATAATTTACTGCGAGAATGAAACAAATATGTTGGAGGGGGGGGGGGGGGGGGGAGTGGACGTCACCTGACGCGTAATTCTGAAGAATCAATTTGAATGTTTATTGATTGTCGTTTTACCTAGCCAGCATTATGCCGATTAGCAATTAGCTATGGGGTAGGCAATTTATCGATTGAAAGCCATTTTCAAGAAAGAATAGACAAAATTAGTAGGAAATCGGTCAAGGAATTGGCCCCCCCCCCCCGAAATCTTATCCACCAATCTGAATTATTTATCAAGGGAACATAAAAACCATAAGTTATTTAAGCCCCATTCTCGAATTATCTTTTTCTTTGATGCCTGGACTTATCAAATGAGCTCTGCCAATTAAAAGCGCCATCTTCTTCCACCTTAATTACAGGAAGTGGAAGATAAAAGTCCCCTGTAGAAGTTTGTACTTTAAGTTGCATTCAAGTTGTTGGCCCAACGACAACTCCGCAATTTAAACTAAGGGATCACTATTTTAGTCCCTTTGTGTTAACCAGATTCCGTTATCCATCTTTAATAATTGTTCCAAAACAATAGGGACATTCATTCGGACACGAAAATCGGTGTTAAATTTTCAAAGGACTTTCCTAGTTCCTCGCATAATGTTTGATCATTCGGTACTCTCTTATCCAAACTATTAATATAAAGCTTTATTACCTATTAGTAAGCCCAACTATAAATCACCCACAAAATTGAACGACAAGGAGGCTTCGACGCCCATTTATCTCTAAATCGAATTCTTTTAAAGAATAGGATCTAAAATTATCAAATCTATTGTACCAACTGCACGATCGTAGTTGTTTTCAAACAATTTTTTCCCAAAAGCAGGAAGGTTTCGCCCAGTGTTTGTGTGTGTGTGTGTGTGTGCGATCATTTGCCGTGTAATCAGCGAATTCGAAATTGTAGAGAATTAGACACCTGAAAATGCTGAATCATCGAAGTTAATTGATTCCGTCAAATCACTTCTGCTGACAGTTTTATTTACTTCGGAAATCTCTTGAAAAGCATCCAACGGCGATATTCCTAGCTCAGATTCAATAGTCATGTGTGTTTGTGTGTATGTGGATCTATTGACAGGGATACGAGATTTTCGTTTTCATAGGTATCTGAATTCTTGAATTTTTGTTTCTTCCAATGCTCTTAAACCCAAGATTTCTCACAATGCTGTCAACGTTTTAACAAGGTAGATCATATGCTCACATTTTATTCAGAAAAGCTAATACCACTTATTGACTGTGTATGTGGTTTAGACACCGTACTGTAGTTATTATCAAAGTCAAAGGAAGATTCAATGAAAGTTTTGGCAATAGAAAATAATTAAATAGACGAAGAATGGAGATAACTATTGAAGTCAATGAATTGTGTTTATGCCTTGGGTTATCTGCTTTTCATAATAGGTGCAATTTGTTTAGTCAAATCTTAGTGTTCAAAGGTTTCGGGGAGTTAGATCTTGGCCAATTTGTCTCTTTAGAAAAGCCAAACTTCACCCATTTGTTATTAATATGCTTCATGTTGGAGTAGAAAGATGCAAACTTTTTCATGTTTTTGGAAGGCATGGGGAGATTCAATGACATGGTTGAAGGTGATTGAGAGTGATGTCAGACTATCAAAGAGTCACGCCTCATTTGATATTTATTTCGAGTTGTGTATTAGTCACCTAGTAGGCATTCACATTTTAAATCCCATGATTTGTTGATCTGGCCATTGATTTAATTCTGGTTCTCCATAGTCAGTGCTTATTGACTATTTGTTTAAATTGACTGATCCGTATAGTCTTTTCAGTTCAAAACTTCTTTAAAGAAAGCTGAATGGACTAACATGCTGGTGGGCAGCTTAGTTGATCTTAAAAATAACTCCTCCTTCTGAATTCTCTAAGTCCGTAATAAGTGAAATATTTCGCCGTAAAGTGATGATTTCTCGATTACAGAAAACTTATGTGACAGGAATAATAAAAACAATTGGTGACTTGTAGATTCTGTCTTACTGCTGAGAGTGTGGTTTATACCGATCCTAAAAATGCTTTAGAATGTCTTTGGTTATTTAATGAACCGGGGTTAATATTCAGAGGGATCATATTTTCTGCATAAAATACAGATTTCGTACAAAAAACCTGTCACCACAAATGCAAGTGTCATTTAATGACCACAGTTGTCGGTATGTTTAGCACCGATAGTCATCACCATAATTTCATCAAACACCAGCGCGGACACTGCGTAATAAAACACAGATTCCTCCTGGTGGCACCCATTGTATGCGATACCTGTTTGTGCACTGCAAGTTTGAGGGGTGCGAAAAATTTTGAACAAAGAGACTGTATCGTCGAAGAGCTGAGATTTTTATTTAATTGGTGCTAACATTTGGTGTCTCAAGGGGGGACATAAAATTTCCGCACTTTACGATCGTTTAACACTCTGTTCAATTTTTAACAATTGCTATTGTCCTGCATCCCTCCTTCCCCTCCCCCCCCTCTCTCCCTATTTTGAAAAAAAATAAATGACAAGAAATGGTAGAAAAATTTAAAAACGGTTATAAAGCCTCATATAAGCACCATATATCAAAGTGAGAAGTATTAATAGTATAAGTGGCAATGATTTGAGGAGCGGAAATGTCCTTCACGTTGACGTAAGCGTTTTTCAGCGCTCCTCAGAATCAAAGAAGCATCAACCTGGAATTTTTCTGTCACCATCCTTTTGATTGACAATAACTTCCTTTCGGCTTGATTTGTATCGGTGAGGTTTAAAACCACTATTTGATTGAGAGTAAACTAGGATGCTTTTCAAAGTCCACAAAAAAATATAAAATAAATAAATAAAATAGATAACCGAATTTGTGATTTTAACCAGTTCACAATTTAGGGTACCTTTTGACTTTTGAATCATCATTTGTCTCATCGAATTCCCATGACGTATTTGGCAGAGATGTCTGAAGCTGTCTGAAGGTACGGTCTGCCAAATCACTCAAGCTGTCGGTTGTCATTAATCCTAAAAGTCTGCGAAATTGGCATGTAGTAGTCCCATCAAATGGCAGTTTAACTCCTCTTCTAGCTAGGAACAAGGAATTATTCATGGCTGGGCTTTTATTAATACATTTGCATGCGAGAGCTCGCTAACAGCATTGCTTGTACTGGCTAGACATGGAATGAATAATTTTTGACGTTGGTCTGATTTATATTGAGTGTTCCACGTTGTCATATCGTCTGTTTTGGAAATATGTCTAATCCGGCTTTGATGTAGACCACTTCTTCTCATTCTACTCGGCACTAATCCTATCGGCTTTATGGCACTCTATTGAGGTTGAGCTAATAAATCAGTTGTATTGTACCTAAGTACCCGAAGTCATGCATATATATATATATATATATATA
>UZAE01000102.1:0-37498 GCA_900617975.1 Rodentolepis nana | reverse complement strand
TTTATATCAAAGGGCAGGCATTTTGATAGTTATCATAAGCCCTTTAGTTGACTTCAGGTGTCACGGGGAAGAAGGAGCATCAAAGTGAGAAAAATTCGAGAGGGGGAGCAGAAGAGTGATTCAAAGATGTAAAAGAGACAGACACAAAGGTAGAGTGAAAAAGGTGAAGTGAGTAGTGTGGAAGTAGTCGAATATGACATACAGTGAGGTGATGGTGTTTTGAAGTCGGAAGTCAACTGCCGAATAATAGACTTTTTTGCCTTATGAGTATACGTTACCCAGGGTGCGCCATGTGGAGGTGAGTCTATCACACACCCCCCGTTTCAAAATTCACACACAGAAACAATATTTTTGGTTTCGGTTGGAATGTCTCATAAATGACAGACTTCTACGTGCTCTTATTGAAAACTGAAGAAACGCCACCGCACCAAGCAATTCAAGTGAGTGCTCTTTTCAAAACCTGAAAACATATGACTCATCTATTGGATCAAGTGCTCTATTAACTATTTACAAACTCTGTGCCAATTTCAGCTGTCAAATGAACTAAGTAACATCGGACCTACGCAAACGCCTCATTGGTAGAGATCAATAAGCCTGAACCACGTAGTAGTAAATTGGCGCAGTCGATTCTAGGCAGGCATACTGCTATTTGCATTTGTTTATCACGTAATATACTAAAACTCAACACATTGAGGTGGGGGGTAAGGAATTTTACTATTTTTCATCCAGCTGAAAACATTCGTACCCAATGCATAATCTGATGAGTTATCCAAGTTATTAAGTTAGCCATTCGATACCTTCACTTGTCTTCTTTTCAAATCCTTTAAATTTTTGAAAAAATTTTATCTTTCATCTAGAAAGCATTCAGACAGATTTGTGAAGAAGAACTGTAACTTGGCCAGTGTAAAAATAAATGAAGCATTTTGTTCTGTGTCTCTTAGCTAAAGTACGTAAAAGAGATCATAGCATATTCGGAATAGATATGTGTTATTAGAATATAGTTGTTCTTATCTGCCAACGTATCGACCCACGATGCAGTGCCATTCTTGGCCATATCTTGTGTCGAATTCTTTCTTGATAACATCTGCGGTATCTTTTTCAGTGAGGTTCCTTGAAATGGTTTCCTGAGCTATTTTAACGGTCTTTTGCTGCATATCTATGAGCTTATCAACAGTCTTGTCAGCAACTTTATTCCCAATGTTCTAGAAATTACTCTGAAGTTCGTTTTTATTCGTTTCGTGGATATTAGAAATGACATTGAGATGTATGATCGTAACTGTAAATAATTAGAGTAGTTGAATCAGCCAGTAAAAATTCATCTTTCCCAGTTTAGAAAAGCTCTAGTTGAAAAGGTAATACTCTCAAGAGGTATTAACAACTATTTAGCACTGCATTTCAACACAACTATACTGCTTAAATCGATGGTGAATTCTTTCGCAATGTAATTAATCAAAATATTGCCCTACTGAAATGAATTGAGTAGCATACCCTAATTTTGCTTAAACCTTAATTTGCATATTCTCAAACTTTACGGAGCTTTAATGGTAGAATGAAAGAAAATCTAAAGACAATTCAGTTTCTGTATTCCAAAAATTATAACTAGGATTCTAATTTTTTAGTTACTTCATTGAGAACTAGAGTTACTGGGTTGAATTTTGGATCTGAAAAGCCTAGATCAGAATAATTTATTATACACTAGGGTGTCAATTTTGCAGACCCTATTGAAGTGAATTTCTGTGTTATCCTTTTTATTTAACATCTGCATAAAATAAAGACACACAAGTCTACCAGTATTACTATTAGTAATAACAATAAATTATAAACAATAACAATTAAGCTTGTAGCGGATTGCTACCTTATTAAATCCTGACTGACTCAGAAATCTCTATGGCAGATCCTCCTACATCTAGCTAGACTCCCAGAACCAGCTAAGCTATAGCCCACCTATAAAGGAAACAGACGTGTAGCAAGGAGCACGTTTAGTCAGTACGAGTATTGCGGATAAAGTGTACACGCATGGAGCTACTCATGATCAGGATGGGAGATTAGGTTAAACAGAGGTTGATGATTGGTCACTGTTTGTACGATCGCTGCACACAGAGTTGTACGGCCGCACCTCTCAATCCTGGTGAGCAGACATGCAGGCACACGATGACGCACACAGCGATAGCGTGTACCACAAGCTATCCTGGTGCTAAAGCATTTCGTTCTGTGGCACGTAACAAATTTTCTTAAAGTTTTTGACTTTGCACTGGTTTAATGATTGTAAACTGCTTATATCAACACGTACATTAGGCTCTCTGTTATCTGAATTTTAGTATTCCAAATTAGTCACCTTAGATCGACAGTTTTGTTGATTTATCCTTTATGAAATCTTATAAGGATCAAATTCCTCGGGTTTTACTTTATATTGTTTTCTCATAGCGGGGGCTGGACTTAGCATATTGACATGAGCTGTAGCCTACGAATTTTCACTGACAGCATTTAAACCCAGCCCTGCATTTGACATTAATAAATTCGTTCATATTTTGTAACAAATTGGAAATGAGCTATAGACAAAATGTAGTGGTCGTTGCGCATACCTGGTCTTTAAGAAGCAGAAGCACAAGAGGAGACTTAGTTCAATCAATAGGTGCCTGTTTCTACATTATAGGGCTGTCCACTTTTTACAACCCTGTTCAAATGTTTGGGGCTCTTAATTCCACACAGTTATATTATATCAAATGACAGGCTTTATGATGGTTATCATTAGCCCTTAAGTTGACTTTGGGCTTCACAGAGAGGAGGAGGAACATCTAAGTCACAAAAGTCGAAAGAGGAAGCAGAGGAGTGATTCACAGATATAAAAGCGACAGACAGGCACAATGGTAGAGAAAAAGGTAATCAAAAAAGGTGGAAGTAATCAAATATAACATACAGCGGAGTCATGGTAGTTTGAAGTCAACTCCCAGTTAATAGACTTTTTTGCCGTATGAATATACGTTGCCCAGGGTGCACCACGTGGAGGTAAGTCCATCGCACACCCCCAGTTGTTAGGATAAAGCAGTATAAGATTGTGTTTATAGGTCGTTGCCTAAATTAATACAATATGTTTACTAGAAGAGCTAATTAATTATACTTATAAAAAAGATTTTACTTAGTTACTGCTTTTATATACTGCTGGTGTATTTGGCGGATTCAATTAATTTCTATGTGATTATTTTCGAGAATGGCTTTTAATATAATGCTGCGCATTTGCCGGGAAACAATAGATTACATGTTAAGTTATGTTACTAATTTGAACTGTTTTGTCTTTCTTCAAACGAATTTGATTATATTGACAAAAATATCCCGTATCCTTCGTGAATTGTCTGTATTAACGTTGAATGCACTATGTATCTTGAGTTGTCATAGTTCCATTTATCGATTAGTTGATTAATTGTTTGCTATTCCACATCACTTAGTCATCACTTTCTGAATCAAATCACTCTAATATATATATATATATATATATATATATATATATATATATATATATATATATATATATATATGTTTATATAGGCTCGTTGTAATGAAAAAAAGCTATCTATGAAAAATGGAACTTAAAAGTTCAAACTTTTCTTATTTAAATTAACGTAACAAACCGGATGGGTTGGGGAGGGGGGACTTCATAAAATAATCACTTAAATGATTGAGAGCTTTATTAACCGGATTTATAAAGTAAAACTGCAATCGACTTGAGATAGAAGTATATGAAGCAATTTGCCTCGTGGGTGACATAACTAAAGGATGGAAAGTACATGATTACTTTTCACATAATAAAAATTTAAACATCGATTTTCAAGATACTGCAATTACCTGCCAAAATTTCGGCCAACAACGCAATGCCAAGTTGGGCCAAATTCTCTGTCAAATGCTTTCTTTACATGAGATGCAACCTCCTTTTCAATTCCGTATTGGTCCATTCCCTGCTTGGCGTAATCCACAGCTTTCTGTTGCATCTGCTCACTCATATCAGAGTTCTTTATTACCGCCTTCGAAGCCTCCATCTTCATGGGGTGCTGTGCTTATTCATCTCATCGCGATCTTATATACGGTAGCGTTGCTCCACAATTGAGAGTTTTTAAATGCGTGCGTGACCCATTTGTAAACATTATCCCATAGGTGAATGAGAAAATTCACTCTAATGTCAGAAAAGATATCTTTATTGATTACCGAATGAGAAATATCGCCCTCTAAATCTAGACTTTAGTGAAAATATATGTAGTTAAATTCACCCCCCTAACATCATTTTCCAGAATTTGTTTAATGAAATCTCAATATTTGGAAGGGTCAAATATTTTAAACCTCCAAATAAAAGAGTCCATAATGTTCCCTATTCCGAATTCAAAAACGAATGCCGAGTGATAGACTTTTTTGCCGTAAGAAAATACGTTGTCCAGGGTGCACCACGTGGAGGTAAGTCTATCGCGTCGTTGCTGAGTTTAGACTACGTACCGGACACGATTGCTTGGCAAAACACCTTCACAGATTGGGAGTATACACTCAACCCACATGCCCTCTATGTAACCTACAGGAGGAAATGGAGAAGACCCACCTGATTCGATGTCCAGCCCTAAAGACAAGGACGGAAAGCCAAAGATACTGGGAAGCAAGAAGATTGCTAATGAACTGCTATTAATTAACTGCTATAAATGTACCCCCCCCCTCTCTTGGGGGAAGCTGAAGTCAAAGATTAAGGGCTAATGATAAATATCATAAAGCCTGCCATTTGAAATAATAAATAATAATTATAATGTTCCCTATTCCAACATATGTCGAGCACATACACAATTGGGGTGGAATTCGAAGATCTTTCTAGCTTGAATTGGGAGCACTTAATCGCATTTTTTAAATATATGGAAAAGTTATTTAAATGGTATTCCTAATCTTAGCCAACAGGTGAGTTGATAATTGGATTTTTTGCAATAACAAAGGATTCCACCATAAAATCAATTATAAATAATATTCATTTTCAAGCTACTGAGAAAAACACGTAAACACGAATGCACACTTGTGAAGCCCATTTGGAATTAACATGTTGAAAGGGAAAAAACCGATAAGTTGAACTTCCTTCATGCATTTCTTTCAAAAAATCTTGTCTTCTTCGGAGAGCTATTTAATTCTTTGTTATTTTTTCGGCTTGTCGACTTTTCTTGACTGGAATTCAGCCACATTTTATCGTGATTTATGTTTTTCCTATACAGCTGCGCAGTCTTGAAAATTTTTAACAAAAGACTGAACTTAAATATGAAGAATTTTCACTAGATGGGAAATGGTTCTGTTTAATTCTGCTGATAGTAAACAGTTCAGTAGGTTAAAATGATTTGTACTTATAACTAAATGCCACTGAAATTTTTCTTCAGTTATTGTGCCTCAATCAATCAATCAATCGCTTTTCAATGTTTTTATACCTGTACTATGTAATTTTCTCAGAATAAATTTATTTCTCGTAAAAATTTCAAGTATAACATGTAGCGGATTGCTACCTTAGTAAAGCCTGACCGACTCAGAAATCTCTATGGCAGATCCTTCTACATCTAGTTAGACTCCCAGAACCAGCTAAGCTATAGCCCAGGTATCAAGGAAACAGACGTGTAGCAAGGAGCACGTTTATTCAGGACGAGTATTGCGGATAAAGTGCGTACACGCAGGGAGCTACTCATGATCAGGATGGGAGATTAGGTTAAACAGAGGTTGATGTTTGGTCACTGTTTGTACGGTCGCTGCACACAGAGTTGTACGGTCGCACCTCCCAATCCTGGCGAGCAGACACGCGGGCATACGATGACGCACACAGCGATAACGTGTCCCACAAACATGCTGCATCGCAACTGACGGGTCAATGATGCTTCAGCGTCGGATTCAAAAAGTTTTAAAGGGTTTTCTTGAACAAATCCACTGAAATCAATTTATACTTTGACCTCTAATTCTTTCTAATATGCGATCAATCTTTTTACTTATTAAAGACCTTTCTCTTAGAACCTATTTTTTAAAGTTTTCTATATGGTGATAAAGCAATTATTGAGTTCTGATCCCTTATACGAACATGACAAATGTTGCATAATTTTGTGGAGGGGACTATGGAAAAGTGGGTACAAGACCCATTTCCTCTGCATTCAATTTTTATTGCTCAAGTTGAAGTTTATTCTTCAATATCAATTCTCACCTTTCTTTTCTTTTAAAATTTCTGGAAACCTTCGATTTTCTATTCTTCTTTGATTTTAAATCGACAACGCAATTGAAAATAGATTTTGAAACCGGGTGTAAATGCATAAAGAAGTTTAATATAGCTCCCCATAGTATTGATAAAAACGTTGAAGCACTTTAAATCGTGGTAACGAAATAATGGGAACCGTGGACGAGTCCATCAACATATGACAAAGGGTGAGGATAGAGAAAAAGTACGAAGTAACTAGTTTATTAAGAAAGAGTATTGTTAAAATATTGAGTAGTTCATATTTTACTAAAAACATAATTTTTTTCTTAAAATCCTAATATCCAAAGTTCAATGAATAGGTTCGCAAATTTGTGGATGAGATTATGTTCACAATGCTCGATTTTTGTTAATCATTTGATCTAGTTCCCCAAAAGAACTGTCAAAGTACCTTGATTAATTTATGGCTAGCTGTTCTCATGACCAGGCAGATGAGATGAAGCACAAACGTGCAAATGAGTTGCTATAAAGGTAATACTCTCACCTACAGGAATGCAAACAAGAACAGCAATTTTAACATAGCTTTAAAAGGTTAAAGGGAGCGGTTCTAAGGCTTTACTTATAAGAAACCAATCAACCTGATGAAAATCAAATTTCAAAGTTTACATGAGAAGTTAAAACCCTATAACTTAAAAAATAGCACAAAATGTGCTGACTCAAGTTGGCATAAATTCAAGTTTTTAGCTAAACTTTTAACTTCCGATTCCACTTGATAGGCTAATGGAGGTAACCTTTCAAACTAGCTTTAGAATAAACAAATGTGGAAATGCTTATTGCGGAGAATGATAGAGTAAAAAAAGGAAAATTCATTTATAAGTTTTAGAATTAATTTGTGGAATGAGCAAGATGGTATGGATTAAATATTTTAAAAGATATGAAAATAGCGCTATCGTCCAAGTACCAATGAAGCAGTTGTTTGACCTCGTGAATAAGGCAACTAAAATGTACAAAGAATTTCTATTAATCAAACATATACTTATTCACAACAGTGTCTCTATGATCACCCATCTTCTTTACCATCATATGATTCAAAATCACCCATTTATTCCTCCACTCCACCACAGGGGGTCATTTCATTAAACTCAACATGATAGTAAACAGTCTTCATTGAAATTATGTTTTTTTCTTAATCTTCGGTATTTTAGTCATGCAATCGAAGCAGTTTATTACTTCGTTTCAAACGGATTTCTTACCGTTAAGCCGTTAATATTTACATTCTCTTTAATGATACAAATAATTTAACGGGGATTTGGAATTTAAATGAACAAAATAGATACGTTTATTTGTGTGAAATAAGAACAGTTATGATAATAGATAAATGATCATAATAAGAGTCATGTGTGGGAAACTTTTGCGTGAATATTTTCATGCAGAGGAGCTAGAAATGTTACTTATTGTTATTGCAAGACAAGTAAATCAATACTCGAATCTCATTCTTCCTTACGTAAGGAAAGCTTTCATTATTAATGTAACTTGCCACCAAAAGAAAACAACAGTTGAAATTTATTAGTCTACTATTTAACTTTAAATGACAAAGTAATTCGGCAAATTATCATGCAATTTATGAAATTGTAATTTAGAACACGGAGAACAGATCGCAATAGAAACTTATAACCATTTTTCAAACAGCATTGCATAATCTACTAAGTCCATTCTGATGTACCCTCTTTTGGTGTTAATACCTACCATTGTTATGAGTTGCTCTCTAACAAAAAATGTCTATTTTGCCTAGCCGTAGGCTGTGTAAACAGTCTTATTAATCGATTTCTCGCCGTTCATTTAGGAATTACAATTGAAAGTTAGAAATTGCTAAAGTTTTGCTATGTTTATTAGAAATTTAAGAATAAGTAGTTGAAAAATTTAATATTCAGAAATCCCTAATATTGGAGTTTTGAATGAACAAAACTAATAATCTTATTTCCCGATTTTGAATTTCAGAAACTCTGAGAAAACTACTTGATGTTACTCTTCAATCTTAAAAAAAATCGGCTTTAATTAGTTTAATAAATATTCAACATTGATTTCATATGAGGAGTAAAAATTGGCTATTGTTAATACATTTTTTTATTTAATCCATCACAGATAACTGATTAATAAGAGAACTTATCAAAATTTTCACTCTTCCTTGTCAATATCCGTAATCTGATCAATTAAAAGCTTCATAGGAAAATTGGATCAAAAATATGTAAATCAAGTAATATTAGGATCAATGACCTAACAATTAGTTTTTATATTAATTAAAAATGTCCAAAACCTTTGTACTAATTTGACATGACTGTGAGAAATGTTACCCAATTGAATGTATATGTTAAGTAAAAATGTAGAACGACCTATACTAAAATAATACACATTTATGTAGAAGCCTTTTTACGGGTCGTAACTATATTTATTATTCAACATAATTTATATCAATTTCGTACCATGGTTTACTTACACCAACTAGATTATAACCGCGATAGCGCGTGAAAGGAAATCTTAGGTCGCTTTCAAAACCCCCCAATGTCGGAGCTCAGCATTGTTATCGTAATTGGCGAGACTCCCGAAAATCAAGATTTACAAGACCTCATCTCCCACATCAAAGATGGTAATTAATTTTATTCATATGTATTGTTATTTTTAAGCCTGATTGAATGTTCATGCTTAAATTAAAGCTGACGTTATGTGCTTTTTTAGGCATGGCAAGTATGGTGAAGTTCGACTCACTCAACGTCAACAAGCTTCTGACTTCCGTTGTAGGGCCTGAACAGCTACCTGATCATGGTAACTTTATAGCTTATCTACGCCTTGGACATTTTTGTCGAATTATTTAAGCCTGTTCGTTTTTAGGCATTAAATTTTCGTCTTCCGAGGTTAATATTGTAGTACTTCCAGATGCTACAATTGAGCGCGTTTTAAATGAAGTGGAAAATGCATTCAATTCCGTACCAAAAGAAGTTCTTCTTGTCTACTCAGGTCTTATTTGCCAATCGAGTGCAAATTGGATTCTTTCAGATGGTGTGTTCAAACCTGATTATGTCACTGATAGAATCTATGCTGCTTCTCTTAAGTTGCAACAAACTCTGGTAAGCTTTCTAAGTATGAAAATCGATGGAAATGTTTTACTAGGCAGACACAACCTTGGAACGTATGCCTCCAATGAGTTTTCACGTAGCTTGTACTAGTGTTCCCCATGGAGGTGATTGGCGTCGAGTCCTTTCTACTTGTCTTCCTTCAAGTATTGCCGGACACCCTCTGTGCTCCACAGTAAATCGATTTCACGCTCCGATTAAGAAGCCTGCCTCTGGCGTCACTTCTTCAACAAAACCCGAACTCGCCCCTTTACCTGCGGATATTTCTGGTACTTGTCTAAGTTTAGTTAAATTTTTATATTTTCTGTAAACAGCTAAATTTTAGTTGTATGCACCTAGCTTCCTTGTGTTGTACATGGGGATATTTATATAAATGTCTTGCATCTGGTTTTGGCAACGGGGCCGATTTACAACCGCCTGTATTTAAGTTATTATTTTATTTTGATTTAGAAATTGGGAACAGTCGATGATTACCACCCACTAGCTTTGTGTTATGATTTAATTGGGATTATTTATAGGTAACTCGAGTATGATGTCAATAGATACAGTCGATTTGTTAATTATCATTATATTATTCGATTCTTAATGCTTTTTGTTCAATGTTTTTTCTATGCTTAGCATTTAATGACGTCTTCACTTAATTTCATGTGATCAGTTTCTACCACTTGATCTTTAGTCTTCTCTCCCGAGTACTATTTTGTTAGTACCCTACTAAATAAAGACGTGATCAACTAAAAAGCTTAAGCATGGGTCTTGAGGAGATGACATTTTTCTCCTTTTGCCTGAAAAAGGACGTCTTACAAAGAGTTTTGCCTCAAAAGGATTTGCATTCGCTAGTGGGAAATCTGATTTTATGATGTCCTTTAAGTAATCGAAATGTAATACTGTTTACCAGTTAATTCTCACATGTGAGCTTGTTAATCGTAAAGTTGCGAAATTATTTACAATTATCGTTAATTGATTGTAAACAATGACTACTTTCTTATCTTTACTGCTCCAAATTATTGAATACGATTGGTCAGTTACTTAGCTCTCTAGTAAATTGTCATCTGATTAGGTTATATATGAACCCCATTAAATAAATAACGCCATTATAAAGACTATATTGTTAAAGGTTCCTAATCAAATAATGACATGGATTTTCGTATCACTGGTAAAATATGAAATCTTTATCAAAGTTTAATATTCTGATCTTAGGTGTCCACAGCTTCTGCCAGCACCTCGAATCTGTGTTTGAGTTGCCAAAGTCACCACAGCCTACCTGCCAACCAGTTTCAAAATCTAATGACTGCTCTATTCACATTCGACGTCCTTGTCTCTACATTTTTCCCGAGGGATCTGGTCAGTCGTCCATTTTCGCTCTGCCTGGTTTTACTTTGATGGTTAATGCTGGTGCTACTAGGGATCCAAAATGCTGGAAATTGGCCCAACATTTCGAAAAGTGAGTTGCAACTCTCTTAACTATTTTTGTTTGTAATAGCGATTTCTAAATGCGTTCCGAAAATTCACATTCTATTCTATCATTACTTACCTCCTGTATTGCTCTAACACTTTTCTGATTCTTCTTTCCATTTTCATTTGTATTCCTTTGGCCACAAAAGGAGGTTGCTTTTGATTTTAATTATAAAACAAGGGGCTCTCAGCTTATTTATTTAAGTATTTTCTGTGCTCATTTCTTCTGCAATTTTCACGAAATGATTCCTAATTGGTAATAAATCCTTAGCTTTACTGTTCTCAATTGTGAATAGTTTTGAAGTGCTATTCTCTTTCTTAGGCTCATGGATGTTAGATGAATATTCTATGGGAGCGGAGAGCGTGAAATTTCGCCCTCTCGGGTTGGCTGTCTAAAATTCTCTGCTTCAGAAATGTTCTATTTTTAAGAGGCTCCTAGCAAGTTGTCGCCTTTCCGATCTTGATTTGAACATAATGAACAATCAAATTCAAGCCTTATTTGATTTGCCATCTACTACAGATTTTCACTTTTTAACAATGAAGCAGGATATCATGCTCTATTGTAGTCCTTTTCAAATGGCTCTAAAGAATTTTGTATCAGTGAGCTAGTGACTACGTCCTTTGTTTACCTTAATCAGGTCATTTCTCAGGGATATTCTTTCGGTAAATACTGCACGTATCATGGCTATTAGATAACGGGCTTCAATTTCGGTGAGATGTGCTTTCAGCGAGTGCTGATTTTGATACAGAAGAGAAGATGGCACCATTTGTTTCCTAAAAGGAACAAAGAAATACTCATTTTAACTTATTATCTGTATTGACGCGCAATTGCCAACAAGTGCCTGTGGACAGATGTTAACAAACAACGTTGGCGTGCGATTTACTGCCATTAATCAGGCTTGTTTTGCGCCTTCCGAAATACCATTCACATGGCCTTTATATTCCCTATTTGTGCTGTTCGAAATTCAAATAGCTGAAGCATGAATCATTGACTTTTGTAATTTAAAAAGAAATAGACGACCAGCGTTTGCTCACTGAGAGGAAATTTCCATTCACACATCGAGTTTTGGTGTTTTTCTTTTGTAGTCATTTTAACCCTGTGATTTGATGACCTGGGTTTGAGTAAAAGCCCTTACTTTACACTTCAAGATCCGGACCTGCATGAATAGCCAAGATATGGATAGGAGGGGGCTTATGTTCTACGAATCCTTTCTAATTTTTAAAATTTAATATGGGTGCCTGATTTAATTAATACATTTTAATTAGTTGTTGCTTAAAATGAATTTTCCCGTTTCGTTTAACTCTGAAATTAAAAATTTTTTCAACAATTCTTTTTATTTCTTACCAGTTGAGATTTATTTCTCTTCTCAACTTTGAATTGAATAACTACAAGTCGTCACAAAGAGTGTTTTTATATATTACATAGGAATCAACTATACTTCTCCCGTCATTTCATTTTAGTATCGATGCCATTCTACAAACCCATTGGGGAGTCGAGAACTGCCTTAGTCTGACCTCTCTTCTACCAGCTCTCATCTCCTCTAAAGGCAATTCATCAACTCAACCAAATGCGACATTGGTTCTAACGGCACCGCCAGCTCGCGCCATCACTCACCCGCTGTCAGCGGAAATATCCCCTCCTTCAGACCCTCTCGTGATGAATGTTGCCATTGTCGCGAACGAATTGGCTTCAACTGTGAAGTCTTTTGTTGCTGACGGCAAACTCGTTGCTCAAGAGGTGACACGAGGTGGAAAGATAACGGCTATGCCTAAGCCCATCTGTCTTTACTACAAAGTAAGTCGACATTGTGTTCGCATTGGGATTCAGGAAGATTAATTAGGTAACAAGTTAGTGAAGATACGGATCCAAGTACTGACTTTTCCGCCATTTGGGATATTTTGAAAAGTTCGAAAGAAACCGTTTGATTTACGATCCCAATTACAAATTGACACTCAAGTCTTGATGTAGTTAAATCTTATTGAAGGCGATCCTAGAACAGCAGCAGCAATGAGCTTGGAATCAATGTCAATATAGCCTTCTGGAATAAAAAAACGTGTTTATAGCGAATGGGAAGTTAGTCAGTATGATATTTGGTATGATATTAGAATGGTGAATTTAAGCACAAAGATATCAGATAATTACCAAAGCCACCTGTCTGAATAACTTCTAACATCGAAAGAGGTTTGCTGTTTCGCTTTTCCTATTAGTTATTCGAACATTTTACGATTTATTTCATTTATATTTCCTTCTGGCGGTTCTTAAACTCCTTAATTAGTCGTGAAATTAAAATCTTCCTTTGATTATTACAATATTATTCGCAAATATTTACCCAGAAACAAATTCGTTATCTTCGAGAAAGTATCAAAAATTTATTTATATCAAATGACAGGCGTTTTGATAATTATCATTAGCCCTTTACCTGACTTAGGGCTTCATAGAGGGAAGGAACGTCAAAGTAACGGAAAGTCGCTGGGTGGGGAACAGAAGAGTGGTTTACAGTTGTAAAAGAGACAGACACAGAGGCAGAGAAAAGGTAAAATGATTACTGTGGAAGTGGACGAATATCACATACAGTGGGATGATGGTAGTTTGAAGTGAGAAGTCAACTGCCGATTAATAGACTTTTTTGCCGTATGAGTATACGTTGCCCAGGGTGCACCACGTGGAGGTAAGTCTATCGCACACCCCAAGTGTCAAAAATATGACTTGTTTAATGGCGGTCTAGACGTCAAGTGCAAGGCTGCTCATGGACTTCAAATCGATGGCCACATTGTGGGCAATTGTTATCATATCTGACAGTGTTTATTTACATATTGGCTTAATTATCGAATTCGTCGTCATCAGTATTTGTAGATCGGTTTTTCAATTCCATATGGCCTTTTGTGTAGGTAGGATGTGGGAGCCTCGATTTCTACCCTCTAACTCCTACTGATGAGGATCAGATGGAGATAAAGAAGCTGACAGCTCTTTGGGCCAAAGCTGCTCCCAATGTGGCTTCAGCTCTTGCAGAAGCACCAAGAGGAACCTCAGCCATCAAACACGCTGCTCTGCCTCTTGTAAGTTCAAAATGTATCTTGTCGTTTTTCTTGTTCAATTTCTCTTCGAAATGTGCTGAATTCCAATGTCTATCTAATATTCTATAACGTTAGTTGCTTTCTGTCGAAATTAGGATTTGCTTGAAGAACTTAAGGTTTATTCTTGAATAAACTTCCTTAAAGTGGAACTGATGTCATCATTTGCTGGTCGTTTTTCAGTTAGTAATATGTTTTTTTCAATATTGATTGACTCACTGCTCCTATCAAACACCTTAGATAGTTTTGATTTATATCCACCTTTGCTCCCCATAGTTGTAATTTAATTTGTCAGATGTCATCTCAAACTTGATGTAGAGAGTTCTTTAATGTGTTTATTGAGGTGACTTTTTCCACCGAAGATGTAAACCTGTACCCGCTGTTCGCCTTACAGTTAGTAAAGGGCGTGAAGAGGAAAATCTGAAAGCAAATCTGGCCAATAAATGACCCCACTTTGTAGTTGTACTTTTGATATGTTGTTGTCTACAAAAAAATAATTGAAACGGGTTTTGTTTTCTCTCTGGGGGGTGCAGGCGAAACTGGCGAAACGCATTGCTTCGAATTTACTTCCATTTCCTCAAGTTTCAATTAGCTTTTGATTGTGCTCTTGTTTTAAGTTGAGTTCGACGTGAATCGAATTTATTGAGACTTCTCGGCGGTTTTTCCCCAACTAGCATAAATTATGCTTCTCGACAATGCGTGCACGCTGGGACGCGATTGCAAATTATCTAGACATTTACCATTCAATGTTTGTTGTATATATATATATATATATATATTCATATATTCTAGCACAAGTCTAGACACACAAGTCTTTACACATATTACAAGTCTAAATTCAATTAGTACTATAATTTTCATTAAACTCAAATAATTCCCTTTTTACACTGATGCGGGGTTAGATTGTCTTTTTGCCTGACAGCACGAAAGATAACTTTAGTCGGGGGGGGTGTTTTACTCCAGACTTTTGTTGTTGAGATGTCGCAGATTTTTATCATATTTCCCAAGAAAGGAGTACACTGACTGGAATACTTTATGTGTTTGCTCTAGTTTAAATGCAATTTATTTGCCTCGGGGTTTTCATGAGAATCATGGTCTTTGCAGATTGCCTTTCGTCTTGGCTGTTTTTATACTTTGCTGTCTTTTGGTCGATAGAAATGGTTGTTGTACTATTTCATCCCCAACAAAATCCATTTTAACTATCTAGATGTAATAATCTGGTTTTTGACTTACTTAAACCGACCTTTGTATCGGCCATTGGTGGGGGTAGGGTTGGCTCTGATTTAGGAAGAGACCAGTGTCCCATTGAGTTCACTAGTTAAGTTATACCATTTTTTAAACTCTTCAGACGCAGCTACCATTAGAGTTAGTGGTTGGAGTCAGTGGTAGGGTATTATGAATGCGGAATAAATGCAGAGTAGGCGGCAACCTTAAATTTATGGCTTAGCCGAGAAATAGAACTCACAAGGCAGATTTCGCTTAGTGGGGTGGGGGGGGGGGGGGGGGGGTAAATCACAAAGAGGAAGAGTTGTACCAGGAAGGCAATAAACTAGGCGATATTAGACGACTCAGATGAAAGTTCCGATTTTTCCCAATGTATCACATAATTTACCCAATAAGTTTTATTAGAAGCACTAAGCTTCCGCTTTAATAAACTTGGTTTGGGTCTGCTGTAATCTTAACATTATTTCAATAACATTTATTAAATTACACAATTTAACCTTATAACAAATGGAGTATGTAAAAATATCCTTTTAATTACTTTTGTAAATATACGTTAGTCTCCTATGCTTTGTCATGTAATGCAATACTCCTCTTGTACTTCATAGCAATCCCCGAAACTCATTCTCTTTCGATCCATACCTTTTAATGACCGCAATTAGCTCCTAATATACCTATGTCATTATGGGTTTTATTGCTAGGAGCCTAACGACTAATCAGGCCTTTGTGGTGTCCATTAATTATTCACAATCCCCTCTAGCAACCGCAGCCTATTCTACTCATCCCGTGTGTATTAACAATGCTCTCCTCATTCATTCCTCTGTCGGAAGGGAAAAAGAAGTCACATTTCAGAGCAGAACTCTGAGAGGCTCTATGTTGACCTTAATTCCTTTTTTTCAGGAAATAATTAATTTTATTTATTGCTTTACTTGATATAAGGCAATGGGTACTCAAAATGTTTATTTATATCAAATGGCAGGCGTTTTGATAGTTTTCATTGGCCATTCAGTTGACTTCAGGCTTCACAGATTGGAAGGAACATCAGAGTGAAAAAATAGTCGAGAGGGGAGTGGAACAGAAGTGTATTTCCAAGATGTAGAGACAGACCCAAAGGTAGGGAGATAGGGTGAAGTGAGTACTGTGAGGTAGTCAAATATGACATACAGTGGGGTGATGGTAGTTTGAAGTCAGAAGTCAACTGCCGGTTAATAGACTTTTTTGGCGTATGAGTATACGTTGCCCATAGTGCACCACATGGAGGTGAGTCTATCACACACCCGGGTACTCACAATGTAGATGAACTGGTGAAAAAGCTGTCGATATTCGCGTAAAATTCAATTCAATTTTATTTCGATCAAGTTCACAATTTTTGTTCATGGTTTTGCAATGATTTGAAATCAAATTCGTGACCTGAGAAAATGTTCAAATGGTTATGGGGTAAAAAAAAGAGAGCCTAATGCAGCGTTCTTGGCAATCAAGCCTCGTTCTTTTGATACCTCTTGGAATTCGAAAGTTCCACGGTTTTTGAAACGGGATTTCTCGTCGTTGCTTCAATATCAGTTAAGGAATTATTGAATTCAAACTCCGATGGTAGTTAGAAAATGCTACTAACTGCTTTGATTAGTCAGTATCAGCAACTAGAATTTATCTCACTGATGGCCCTTATCGAATCACTCTGTATATTCAAACCTGCACAGAAATCTTTGTATAAGGTACGAACATGTTATAATTAGCTCTCTATATTTGCTATGATCTTAACCATTCAAATTGTGCCCCCCCCCCCAGGCACCCATCCACATTTATTAATTCCACTGATCGGTAAATTACTTTCTGAACTTTCGGATTGCTTCTTTATCAGTTGAATTCTAAGAGGGATTGATTTGACGTTGGAGTTTAATCTTTGGAGTTCGGAACGATATTCGATCTCCTACTCCTTTAATATTTTTTTTTCAGCACAGTCCTAAAATACCACTTAATAATGTCTTTTTTTCACTAAATCAGTTCATTGGAAAGGAAAGTGTTGTCATCTTTGTGGATATTGTTTTGTAGCGATTCGCGTCATTCCTTAAATGTTCTTTCCATTCGCCTTATTCATGATTAAGCACTTTTTCAAGGAATTTACCTTTGGAACACCATCTTCAGTTGTGTCCTCTTCACCTGTCACATTCCACACTCCAATTTCTTTTCTACTATTATTGCATAACTTACTTTTTCTCCTCAATACAGTTGCATTCCAGTTGCAGCAATTCTTGTCTTAAAGAAACTGTTTTTAATTAGTCACTGGAATCTCTCGGTTTTGACTTAACAAACGTGTTATTCTTTTCCTTATGTGAGTTTCTGTTATTCAGTTTTCCAGCCATCTTAATTATTAATTATCTGTCAACATCTGGCATTCAAGTACCTTCCGATATTTCCAGGGCAGTTTAAAATGCACTTTTAATCCAACAGTTTCTTTAGTACAATTTTTACCCCAGTTTATGTTTAGCTTTTGAATATTTTTATTTATATCAAATGGCAGGCGTTTTGATAGTTATCATTAGCCCTGGAACTGACTTCGGGGCTTCACGAAGAGGAGAAGGGACATCAAAGTGACAAAAAGTCGAGATGGGAGACAGAGTAGTGATTCACAGAGGTAAAAGAGACAGACAGACAGACACAAGGGCATAAAAAGGTAAGATGAGTACTGCGAAAGGGGTCGAATATGACAAATAGTCGGGCCATCGAAATCTGAAGTCAGAGGTCAACTGACGGTTAATAGACTTTTTTGCCGTATGAGAATGTAGGACATATAGGGGGGTCATGGTAGTTTGAAGTGAGAAGAAAACTGCCGGTTAATAGACTTTTTTGCCGTATGCGGAGAAGTCAACTACCAGTTAATAGACTTTGCCGTATGAGTATACGTTGCCCAGGGTGCACCACGTGGAGGTAAGTCTATTGCGCACCCCAGCTGTTGAATATAGTCTTTGGCATTATGACTATCTTTAGATAATTAAATAACAGTTTTGTTGGCAATTAGTCCTTCGATAATGGTAAAGTACAATTCGAAGGCTGACATTCAGTTATTTATCCCGATTCTTTTCAAAACCTATTTTATTCAGTTCTCGCACCAAAGGACTGCTGCATTTGAAACCTTACAAGGAGGAAAGATTTACTTTTGGTCCTTTTTTTCAATTGGTTCCAACTTAAATCTGTTCAATTTAAACTTCACTAATTTTCTCAATACCATTAAGCCTTAAATTTCCATTGTTTTTCCTCATGATACATCTTCTGGTTTACACGCGTATTTACAGTGCTTCCATGCAGGGGTAATACTAGATTTCATCAAATCTACAGAGAACCTTTAAGTTTCTCCAGGAGCTGTCAAAGAACTAATATTTTTGAGGGATCTGTGCTCACTTCTACGGGCTGAAAAGCTCTTACATATTCAGCCTGTCTTCATTGTAGCAGTAAGTAGTCCATTAGGAAGTTGATATTTTTCATTCCTTAAGCCCCTTATCAACCTCAGAGCCAAGAATATTCAAAGACTCTAGTACTATCGATAGGAGCCAAGTAGCTTGTAGTACCATCTCAAAAATTGTGATGACTTTATTTTCAGATTTCACAACTGAGTGTATCTGGTCTTCTAATTTGGAAGTCTCATCGGAAAGGGGATCGCCACGTACGAATTCTCTTTGTGGCTCCAAACGCTCATCAACTCCGAGTTCTGACGGCTCTCGAGGCTCTTCACTATGGTTTTCCATGCATCCGTAGTGCAGATCCAGAAGCTGTATTTCCGAATGCGGCACCAGCAGGAAATGTTTTTGGAGGCGTTCGAAAACCAAATTCTGCAGTACCTAGTGCTAGAACTATTTCAAGACCGACAGCTTCAGCAAAATCTACCACCTCCACAACAAGAGTTCCTTTGTCAACCTCGAAATCAATGCCAATGAGAAATGCTTCATCTGCAGCTCATGTTAATACCAGGCTGACAAAACCAGCGCCTAAAACGAAGGTACCAATGAAGTCGATGGAGCAGGAGGCTAAGGCCCTGAAGCGCGAGTTGCCAAAAGAGGCACCAAATGCTGAGAAGAGAAATGACAAAGTTGTAGAGCCCTCTCCCGTTCCATCAGGTCAGTTTGGTTCTCTAATGATATTATTGGAATTTCTCTAAGTAGGCCAATTGCTGTAAGAGTTCAGTTTCTCCTTTTATTTGAAGTCCCTGTGTTCATTCAACTTTAATACCAAAGTTCGATTATTTATCCATTTAGTGGTCATTGTAAATAAATGTCTCAGGGGTTACTAAAAAGCTTCTGTTTGGTGACAAAGCGCATTGCAGTCTCTCATCAGAATGGATCACGACTTACTTCCTTAAATCTATCGAAACATTTTAATCAGTGGTCTCAAAGAGTTCCGAAGCTTTTGATCATTTTCTCGAATTTGATAAGGATAAAATGCCTCCCTCCGCTGAAACACAAGTGTATGAGAAAAACTTGTCAATTTGAGAGGCACAACACGCAGAATTAGAGATGGCTTGCTTGCAGATGATGCAGTGGACACCCTTACAGTCATGCAGACCAAGTTCCCCAAGCTGTCATGCTACTCAGATAATATACCTCCCCCTCCGCCTTTTACTATGAATTCGAATGTTTACGTGGAATTGGTGACCTTTGTAGTACTTACCCCATGGGCAACGAACAAGAGTAGCCAATGATTGGCCGTAGGTATTGCGGCAGCAGCATTTGATCAGCTGTCACACACACCATACTAAAGAGTCAGGAATAGTCGTCAGCCAATTTTTACCACAAAACTACTTCCTAATGTGTGTTTGGCCTCCAAGCACTCTCTCTTCCACCTCACTTCTTAACCCGAAGGGCTAATATGCACGTCGGAGGTGCTATGGGTGGAACAAGCTCTACTCCGTGGGTGACAGTAATGCAAAAGCTAACGAGTTAATAGAGAAGATGAAAGCCATTATTGAGACCCTTCTTTAAGAAAATTTAGCATCCTCTTGATTCGTGTCCCGGAGCTTGAGCCGTAGCTGGAGTCTGATTGAGTATACAGAACATTACAATGGTGGCTGTTTTGAGTATGATAATTTCACATTGGTACAGTTTTCACGTCTGTTGAGTTACTGTTAGACCTGCCAACTTTTGCATTTACTAGCCACATCATCTTTTTCCTAATGAAACTGTTAAATTTATCCCAAACACCTTATGACTTTCTGAAATTTGTCAGTGGTTTGCAAGGATTTCTCGTTTCTGCAATTTAAATGAAGCTCACTTTATGGGAATCTCCCATTTGCACGTTGTAGTGTGTACCTTATTTAAAAAATGGAACTAGGTGCATTTGTTCCTTCATGGTTGTTATTTCAATGAACATTCTGTTGACCGGTTTCAAAGACTATCGTTTGTGGTAGAGATCGTGCAGTGTCAAGAGCCAGACCCAATCAGGGCAATCTCATTGCTGAAGGATGGCAGCAAGTAGTTGGCCTTAGTGGTCACCCGAAAGTGAATAGAATGAGTGTACGAATGCTCTTTATTTTATTTTTTATTTTAAATAGGAGACAAGACTCACCCGCAAGCTGAATAGATCTAGTTCTCCCACTGAAAAGTGAAGCAGTTCAGTTGTGTGTTCACTAATGGACAATGTGGGGGGAGATTGGTTTAATGGAGTAAACACTCAACAATTTACTGGTGTTTAGAATATACTCTGTTCGGACATTTCTACACCAACTTTTAAACTTACACCTCAAAATCCCACTTGAACGTAGCAATCTTTTAATCAAAGTAATGATTAGACTTGGGTTTAGAAAAGATACGTCTGCGATAGTATTTCATAAATGCAAAAGCTTCTTTGTTATGTTGTCAACTGAATATTTTACCTCCCTTTATCTTTAAAGGGGAAATTGCACAAGTACCCACTGATGAACTCCTCCTCGAGAGTCATCTTGTCCCTTCGGAGCCGGAGTTTTCTGAAGGCTTGAATGGAGGCGATAATGTCCACCAAACCCACGACTTCTATGCGACTTCTCGTTCGAATGTAGAAGAACCCATTGTTGACGGCGACCAACACATTCCCGCCGAACACTCAGAAGTGCTTGAATTCCCATCGGCGACTTCAGGAGACTGCCTTAATCCTCTGGAGGATTGGGGACAACCTCAGGGCATGCCTCCTCCTTATGGTTAGTTTATCATATGTTTCCTAATTACTCATTCATTTCAAGAATAGGAATCTTTGAATCGAATTACAAAGCTAATATTGCCGTTTTCGTAGAGATAGTATAGATTGCAGTAATTGGGCAAGTGAAGTGACACTTTGAGATAGCTGTTATGAATGTCATTCCGATGTGTGTGGCGTTTTAATCGCCCTGGGGGTCTTTGGGGATTTTGCATCTGTGATTTCGTCGCTAATGCGAAGGTATTGTTTTCCTTTCGTTCTCCCCTTTTTTTCAGGTGGGAGTTGAGGCTTTAATTGAGGGCAAGGAGATAGATTCTTGTTTCAGGATTTATGATTGCCCCTCCCCCACATTGCAAGATACACTTTATGCGTAGCGTGAGAAGAAGGAAAGGGTGCTGAAGCTTTTGTACATCATACTAGGCGAGGTGGAGCGAGTAAATTTTGCACCGAAAATGTGGGTTTGCTAGGTGATGAAGTCGAGATATTGTTGCCTACCAATATTATCTTGCTCGAAAGGTTGGAAGGTCTAATTGGCAAGGATTCCTCCTAAACCTTGGTTTTGATTGATGCTTGTTTACTTAGCGGATGTAGTTCAGTATTGCCTGTCTCTCAGTATTCTAAGTGAACCCAGGTCCGCGACATCCTGAGTTAAAGGAAAATATTGTCGATTGGCAACCTATAAAATAAAATGGACACGTGGCATTTAAGCTCTTTAAAAACTCTAGTCTCCAAAAGCATTTCACTCACCCCAACCATGCCTGTTCGGATTCTAGCACTTTCTTGCAGTGGCATGTCCTTTGTTAACTCTATGCTCTATCAGGCTTAGCTGACCATAGTCATGCCACTGTCTGTTCTCTGTCCTACTTTGATGACTAAGCTGCCGTCTTCCTTTCTATTGCCTGGCTGCATTTTTTATCGTTGTGTTAGCATGAGTTTTATGCATTCTTGTGGTCTTCAACAATTTCTCTTTGGTTTTTGTCTCAGTACGGATAATTTTAATGGATTATTTTGGGTTGATTAATCAATGATAGCTCTTTAGTACCCCTTCCCTCCCCCCTCTCGCGTCACACCCCAAAGTGCTCAAATTGTCCTTTTAGTTAATTTCATAACCCATAGTATAACTTAATCTTTTCGGACAAATTTTAGTACACACTAACACTGATTGCATTTAAGACGTATTTGTGCGATGGGTAAGGAGGTTAAATGGTGGGAGAAGCGGGTTAATTTCCGTGGAGATAACTTTTTACTATTAAAATGTACTCATTCAGAAGTGTAGTGTTTAAAGAGAGAATATTTATTTATTTCAAATGCCAGGCGTTTTGATAGTTGTCATTAGCCCTTTAGCTGGCTTCAAACTTCACAGAGGGGCGAAACATGAAAGAGAGAAAAATTCAAGAGGGGGACAGAAGAGAGATTCACAGAGGTAAAATAGACAGACAGACGCAAAGGCAGAGAAAATGTAAGGTGAGTACTGTAGAAGTGGTCGACTATGACATACAATGGAGTCATGGTAGTTAGAAGTCAGAAGTCAACTGACGGTTAATAGACTTTTTTGCCGTATGAGTAAACGTTGCCCAGGGTGCACCACGTGGAGGTAAGTCTATCGCACATCCTATGTTTAAAGAGGAACTATAATTGCAGTCAAAAATTCGTGAACATGGAACCACCTGTGTGGCAAAATCATTTTTTTCTTGAACGCAACATCTAAACTGAAATTGGTGTTGAATCTCGAAAAATGGATGTCAAAGAAATAGCACTTCTGACTTGTTTGTTCGCATCATAGTTTGCTCTTCTCAAGTCCGTTGAAACTCTTTTCATCAAAAGTGATATCTATTAGAAAATCTTACCTTTTGGAAGTCCCGAGAATGCTTTCTAAACGTGCGTCTTTAATCACACAAAAGAACTTGTTTGCATAATCTTATGTGCTCCATTCCTTTGCTCACATGAGTTGACTCAGATCTTTGAGCTAGCGAACGGTCAGCAGGCTGTCTCTGGTTTAGTGAAATCTTTAAACGCACACCTGATAAAAGCACTCTCTTCTGTAAATTTATTGTCGAAAAGGCGTTTTATTTGACAGTTAAAATATAACTAAGGTTTCTAAAAATTTTGATCGAGTATATTGATTTAGCAGAGAAATTATTTCCTATCAAACAAGCAGATTTTCTAAATTCTGAGTGGTATATAATAAAAAAATAATGCAAAACTCCTTTTTCATAAGCTAGCATCTTTGCATTGACAGTTGATACTTTATTTCCGTTTCTGCATAGAATACTCCCTAAATCAAAAACGACGTTGCTCTATTTCATGTATAATTAGCTTTTGTTACTCTTTCCAGTGATCATGCTAGTTCTTTCGATCCATTCATCCTGTTGTTCTATGAAAAGGGTACCTTAATCTCCGTATTGAAAGCGTACAAACTGGTCACTACGAAAAATTATGCAATCCTCACATAATATAGATTGGGATCATGTTGACGATATAGGCCTTCAACTCGGTTAGTAGGTGGCAATGAAAACACCTCAATTTTATCAAATTATTGGGACGTGAGCCATTTTGATTGATGTTAGCTACAGTATATTTCTGTGCACACGCTAGGATCGCCTAAGTTGTATGTTGTAGCTGTCTGAATTGTCATCTTTTTACTGATGCCAACAATGGCTGGCTCATTCGACTGCTGGTTATGGTAGTTTATGTGGCAATTGCCTTGAGCACCGATCGTACGTGCCATATGCTTAGACAAGTACGGGTTGGATTAATTTGGTGCTCTCTGATTGGTTAAGCTATTTTTGTGCTGTTTATTGCCAAGCTCCTAGTAGCTTGATTGATATAACCGATTAGAACCTCATGAAAATTACAACATAGCTCATGGTATGTTGTTTTAACAGATATTTCTACGTGGGGCATTCATGACAGAAGACAAAGAGAGAGAGAGATAACGTATTTATCTTTGTGTGAGAATGTAGGCAAATAGGCATGTGCAATTTGTAGAAGAGTGAAAGATAGGCTGACAGTGCGAAGTGGTGACTAATGCACGCGCACGCATTTAACTACCGGGGAGAGTCATGCTTGCGTCTAGTTTGTTGCACTTTGAATATGAAAGTTTATTTATTTATTTATTTATATCAGATGGCAGGCGTTTTGATAGTTATCAGTAGCCCTTTAGTTGACTTCAGTCTTCACAGAGAGGAGAAGGAACATCAAAGTGATAAAAAAGTCGAGATTGGGAGCAGAAGAGTGATACACCGGTGTAAAAGAGACAGACAGACACAAAGGCATAAAAAATGTAAGATAAGTACTGAGATGCAAAAACGTGTTTTGGAACAATTTTTTCTTATGACCAGACACTGATAATCCAAATGTCTGTTGATTGGTCAACTATTTATTTACTAATTTGGCAATGGGAACACTTCCTTTCCCGATTCGAATATTGGAGAAGAGTTGTCTAAAAATCGCATGTCCGTAAATAACATTTCTGCAAATTTAACTCAGAGCTTTGAAAATATTCTTTCTTCCTGTTTGTCATCTTAAATGATGTCTAAATTGAACAGGTTCCACTAAAATTGGAGCCTGCACTTTAGATTGGAATTTAACTGAAAGCCTCGCGATTTTAACATTTGCAGGCTAGTTAGAATTTCCCTAATCATTTTTTTCAGTTATTCAACTGCTGATATGCATTTCAGAGTTAAACAACTGTCCTTCCACTTTGACCTCAGTGAAGGTCCTGACAGTTGACCAAATTCATTAGTATGTTTCAATCTCCAGTGTTCGAAGCTGCCTGTAGTGTTTTTTTTCTTAAATTATTTCTAACTTATCTTATACAACAATGAGAAGAAGGCTTGCCAACTACTGAGTTTTACCCCATAAATAGTAGTCACTTCGGGCTCAAAATTCCTGATGTGTTTGATAGGATATGACCGGAACCAATTTGCTCGCTCATTTAATAAGACTACGAACGGAATCATGGTATTTAATTTATTGTAGCGAAGGGCGCAAAGTCAACTTCGTTTTCAAAAACTCCACCTGCGGCTCATTCTCCGCCTGAGGGTTATTATGAAGCCTCTGCGGGCGCCATAAAGGGTCTATTTGATAAGATGACAAAGCGCACATTCGTGGACGTCGCTTTTCTACCAGGTGGTGGGGACACACACCTTGTAGATGCAGAGTTCTTCAAACGTGTCTTAGCTCGATACTACATTGCCACAACTGCTGCGCCTACGGCAGATCTGCTCAAAGCTATGCTTGTTGGTAAAAAGACCTCCAGTGGTAAGATCTAGCTATTTAAATTTTCTGTTAGTAGTATACCATTAATCCACATAGTGGTCTTCTTTTGCACTGATTATCTTTGTGTATTAGCATATCACCACCCGTATGTCGTCTTATTATTAGCTATACGATATGGACGCCTTTTTAAAAGAGGTAACTTTGGCTCTATAGTTTTGTGTGGCGTGATAGAACGCGTTTTGAATAGCTTTTCTCTACTTATTACGCTATTAGTAGCAGTGTCTTACTCTAACAGCTTACTTCTACTTCTTCACCAACTTCAAGTTTCTGATTTCTGAAGTCGAACTTTTCTCAGAAGTATTTTAATATTTTATTGTATTGGGCGAAAATTTTTCTGTTCTTTAATAGCGGATAGCACTGAGGGTGTAAACCGCGAGGTCTCCCTCATTTTGGCACGCGATTCTCCTTGTCTTTTGGAGTGGGCGGCATTGAATGAAAAACGTCTGGTAGACGCTAAAATTGACATCTTGACCGTAGCAGAACGTTCAACTATTCAAGTGATGACTGCTGAGGGTGCTGAAAATGGGGATATCTCGTGTCCTGGATTCCGCCTAGATTTCTAAACTTACGCCCGAGCAACCAATCTTACGAATTATCTCTGGCTCTCTTCTTCCTGTATGTCATTGTGCCGTGCTCTTTCTCATGAATATGTGTGTGTTATCTCTCTTGCTCTTTATTGCTATGCATTTTGTGTTGCCCACCTTGGTTTATCGTGCACCCACACAGTGTGTTTCTTGAAGCGCCTTTCGATTTTATTTTCTTTTCTCATTCTCAATCAAGCAAATTGATAATATTCCTCCAAGCCTTTTTCTTTGAAATTCTTCTAGAAGTTAAAATAAATGTTCGGGTCGTGTCTTTTGTTGAACAAATATGCTTGGGATAACTCTTGGTGAATTCCCTCTCTAATATGTAGGACATCGTTTAATTTCTACCAATCCTCAAATCAGAATGGTATGCATTTACAGATAAATTACATAACCAGAGTAAATGATTTTATGACGCCCAGTGGGAAGAGTTAAATAACTGTGAAATTAAAACTGGTTCGATACATATCACAAGAAGTGCAAAGTAGGCAATTTCTCAAATGGATCTCTTCGTTCTAAAAGTCACTAAGGATGAGACGTTTGTGAATATGAACATTTTAAATTGCTCAAGTGAACCCCAATTAGTAGAAATTGCGTTATGCGTGGCTAATAAGGTGGAATCCCTGAGAAATGTGTGTCGAGAGTGCATTGAATTTAAAAAGCGCACAAATATGAGCAGTAGACGTGGAGCGGGGATACGAGTACACAAAGATGGCCCATATTATATGTGCAATGGAGTTGTATCGTTGAGTATTCAAAAAGTGCGAAAACACCTTCGTACCTGAGAATGGAATGCGAATTTATGACATATAGACATGAAAGATAAAGGACAGGATTCACTTCACCAATAATTGAAATTAAATAAACAAGACTTGGATGAAGTGAAAAAAATTACAAAAGTAACATGCATCTAATTCAGCTATCTCTGAAAATATCAAAAATAACTATTTAATCGATTTTATTGTTTCCCGGATATGCTAGATTATGCTGCGTTTAAAATGGGAGATTTGTACCTGCCCTAAATTGATTTACAATTGTTGAGTCCGTAAAATTCAGAAACGTCATTCTAATAATACGAGGGGATCCGACGCTTAACGAAGAATGATAATTAAACAAATCTCTGTATTTGCCTGCCTCAAATATTGCGTTCATAAGGCTATCAGCCATTATGTTATTTCAAACAGAATGTGTTATCGTTTCTAATCCCTTAGGTAACAGAGGTGGATAATGACGAGCGTAAATACAAGATCACTCTTAATAATTGAATGTAGAGCCTGTCTCACCACATGAACTACCAGAAGTCGAAATGAACCAAAATATACACTCTTATATTTATTCATGCATTTAACTATGTGAAACACAAGATATCTGAGATGTAACTTGTGCCAATTAATGTCAATTGAACTAAATCACAAAAATTTCTATCCGTTTAACCAATTCTACTGAAAGCAATAAATAAATCCACTCCCCCCTCCTCTTCAATCTCCATATTCATAACTATATTTGGAATAAATTACTTAATTAAAATAAATATATTGACTCTGCAAATGATCTTTTTTGTTTCTAAATCATGATAAATTAAGCTATTTGGGAGTATTAAATGCACCTTTTCATTCCGAGCAAAACAATTGATATTTATCAAATGACCGAACGGTTTTATTAATTCATAACTTGAGAGTTTTTAATAAATACCTAAAACTTTTTCAATTTTAAAAAACTTCGTAAAAGAAAACGGAAACGTACTCAAGATTAAAAGGCGGGTTGTGTAAAACGCATGAAAGCTTGAAATAAGGATGTCCCATGTTGGAAGGTCAGCTGGAAAGAAAATTGTAGGTTTGTAATGAACCTTAAATGTTAATTGTTAGTTAAATCTCGGTATAGATCGGCATCTGTGTCAAGAAAAACAGTTTCTGCATCCTCTCCAAACCGCGACACACTTCCATCTTTTAGCATTAATGTAGGTAAAATGTTAACCCACTAGTTAGGCTTCAGTTTCCGTTTATATTTTATTCTTTAATCTTCTTTAGGATTCAGTGGCCTCAAGTATTCCTTCTAGGAAAATGAGCACATCTTTATCTTCAAGAACCGTCTCTAAACAGTCACCTTTTCTCTCCGACGAAGAGTTGATGAAGTGGTCCAATCGTACATTGTGGAAATTTTTAGTTTTAAAATCAAGAAGGGCACTTGAAATTCAAGTAGACCAGGAAGATGTATGTTGATATATTATTTCGCAAATCGTCGTTCTTATTTCTTTCCATCTAGACTCTTCGGAAAACTATTATGAAAAAGCGCGTAATTGATGGTTGGCTTAAACAATGGCTAGTAAACCAGAAGTCTCTAGATGAGGAGGTAATATTTTTTATTTAAAATGTCAATCCTAGTTTTCTTTCCAGGTTGAAATCTACAGAAAGATGGTTTCTTTATTGGAAGGAGATACGGGAGTTATTAGTCTTTTGCGGCGTTTTCATGACAACTATCTTGCACCTGTGAGCAGTCGTCTTCCTGTTCATGAAGTTACAATTGGTGACGATCTATTAGCGAATTTGAAATATGCGTTTGAGGCGCAAAACCAGGCAAGGGCTCATATTTAGTAGTCTATATTGTGCAGCTCTATAGAATTTTCCGTTTCAATATTTTTCGTAATATGGTTTTTATTTTTTGTTTGTGTTTGCTTTAATTACTCAAAAATGGATCTATTTCTCATTTTCATTGTTGCCTCAATGGTGTAGAGGTCTGCTAAAAACCTATTACTCAACCATTTACAACCTGTGAATAGAAGCAACATTTTTCATGGTTTCTTTTTCAAATGTAAGACTAGGATAAATTTTGGTAAGTGGGCTCGTAGATGCGCTGTCTTCAGTTTTTAATCGTGAAAAGGCAACCAAACACGTTTATAACTAAATATTTCAGTTTTGGCAGTGTTGGAAGTGGGGACAATGGGTATGGCAGAATGAAGAATCTTACTGCTCTTAGCTCCAGAAACATCGAACTGTTTCTTGTTTTTTCTTATTTGAGGTCTGTTAAAGCTCATAATCTTCATATGGAAAGCCTGGGTGACAGTTACATACGATATCGGGGTTCATTAGTAAGTGGTGTTCACCACCTTTAAGTCATTCTTGGATCCGTGGTGGTTGATCGGCCCTTATGTTATTCTCTCACCTTCATTTATTTCAATTCTGTCAGAATGATCATCCAACTATTGAAACTATGTAGCTGAAATGTGGGGTCGATTTAATGTGTATACCGAAGTCGGTACTTCAGCAGTTTTTATTTTAATTTTTCTAATCATTGTATTACATGTTCTAAATCCTCCAAGGCCCGATTTTCTTTGCTTGATCTATGATGGCTTGCTGACCCGTTTATGTATTTGAATGTCTCTAATTCATTTGTTTCTTTAGATATATGAACAATAAGGTTGATCTAGCAAAGCTATTGTTATCCACAATTCACCACTTCTATCGTTTCTGTAGGCAGACATAAATATCTTATCTGATGATCGCCATTGATAGCATTGTCATCTACTCTACACTAATTTCAATCTTCACATACGCCTTTTTGCTTGTACGTATTTCCTAATTTTGCTGGTGATCATGTTGGATCGTTGCTCATAACGTTTCAGTAACATCATTTCTTAATTGCGAACTGATTTTATCACTTTTTTATTAAAGTTCCATCAGATAAAATATTCGTGTTATCTGTTCTTTGCTAAAGATTAAAACTTGCTTGGAACAACAAAAGAAGGGTCTTGATCTACTCAGTCAGCAGATTTCCGAGTTATCACGAGCCGTGCAGACTTCCGTTGCCTGGACTGCTAATCGTGAGGATGTGTTGTCCAAATTCACCGAAGCTTCTCGTCTCCTTCTTCATCATGCCTCTTTGCATGCTCACCGTCGGCAACTTGAAATAATTGAGAAAATCGACAATCTCTTTCTCTGATTTAGTGTTCAATTCTTGCTATTTTCAATAAAATACCATTTTTATATCTCAAAACTTTATCCACTTACCCTTATATTGGGAGGGAGTACTATAATAAATTCCATAAGCCTCTAGCTGGACTTTCTCCGATTGAAGGCAAACTCTTGAATTTCACTTGGTCCAATGCTCTACTGTCAATACATTGAATGCTGGTTTTCGTGGACTGATAATTGACTGCTAAAATTCAATTTACTGAAAAAAATAAGTAGGCATGTTTATTGTGACAACGTGTATTAAAACCGTTCCAAGTTACATTTTATTACTTTATTTATTCAAATTACAGACATCGTTTGCCATCAAAAATGGAACACGAATATTAACCGGATTTGAAAAGAATTATAGCTAGGGTTCCCATGTAGAAGTAGATAAAATGTTTTGCTTCGTGTGTAACATAGCTGCAAAATTAAAAAAAGAAGAGTTTTTCAGTCATACTGCCTATTATTTTAATAAGGCTTTGGAGTGAAATTTTTAATCTACTAACCTGCCAAAGTTTCGACCAACAATGCAGTGCCATGTTGGTCCATAAAGTTGGTCGAATTCTTTTTTGAGGTAGGCAGCGATGTCCTTTTCAATATCATGTCGACTCATGGCGTCTGAAGCAGTGTCTACAGCTGTTTGCTGCATCCTATCCGTCATATCGGCGGTCTTAATGATAGCTTTGTGATCACTCACTGTGGCATAGTGTCTACCAAACATTCTGAATTTATTTGTGCTGTTCTTCTCACTACATTTATAGGTAACACTTTCCCACGCTGTTGCAGTAAGCTGGCCTCAAAATAAGCAAGTATTAGAGGCACTAATAGTTTAATTATTTCATGGGGGAAATGAGTAATTTAATCCTTATCAATAATGAGTGGGTACTAATCTCATTACGATTTCTTTGGTTGGATGGAGAGAATGGCATGTTTGCTATGATACTATTAAGGATGTCTGCACGAGAAATCACTGTGTTTCTAAAATTATGGCTAAGTTTTGTTTTTTCCGTTTTAACCAATGACCTTAGGTACCACAAAAGAATGTTTACCCACTGTCTTGCAAGATCATAGTCAAGAAAGTGGCAGCTTAGCAATCTGGTTTCTGGAGAATATTTTAGCTTGGTAGGTTTAGCAACAAAATGGATAGGCGAAGGAGGTGGAAATTTAGTTTTTTTTGTGTGAAAGGATTATATATCACAAGAGGGAGATGGTGATATAGGTAGATATACGAAGTTGTGAAGCTTGGTATGATTTGTAGCTCATTGTAAAGAGGCAAATCTTTGGAGAACGCTATTACGTATGGGATATGGGTAAACGAGTACAGCGAAAATGATCCGGAATTGGCCTGCAGTTACACTAACTCTAGCCACTCTAGATCCCCGTAGAGATTTATATTGGAGGGAGATTATTTGTAGAATAACTCGCTTGTAAACACTTTCCATAGGTTGTAAACATGCTTGAATTGCTTTAGTAAAATTATCCACTTCCATTGGTTAAGTAATTATAGGATAGATCAGATTTCTGATATTGTTAAAAATATAAACAAAGTAGGTTCTTCATTAGAATAATTCTCGATACTTTTCTTAATTTGGATTTTATTACAACAGTTAACGCCACTCGAGTCACCCAGATTCCAAGTGTGATCAAACATTTCAATCACATAACGCAAAATAAGACATACCCTCAAGGAATATTCCTTAACCGGTGGATTACCAGTGAATGTGGCACCAATTTCGCTCCGAATCCAGCTATCATTTCAGCAATAATGATAATTCATTTTAGACAGAGCCAAATCCCAAAAATTTTCTCTGGTAAAGCCCTCTAAGGTTAAATGGCTTCTAAAATCACCTAAACCGACTCAGCAGTATCGAGGAGAGAGGATATACCGAATGAGTGGTGTCTACCACAGCTCATGGGCCACTGGCACACACTTTATCCATCAAATTACAAGTACGCCGGCAGTGAACCGTCTATTGGCTGGTAGTCGGCTGAAATGCCTCCATACGCACGAGCGTACCTACTGTCAGTGCGACCAGTACTACTACCTCACTATCCTAACCATTCGACTGCATATGATATTTCTTTGCTCAGTTTTGGCGGCATTTTGCAATCCCCTCATCTAAACGAGGAGAACATTAAGGAGTGAAGTAAAAATATGCACAGAATATTAAAATTGATAGTTGGTGCTTGGTTTATGCATTCTGACATTTAGAATTCGAGAGAAGGCTATGAGGCTTCTGCTGACCCCTTAAGTCGGTTGTTTTAAAGATAAAAACGATTTATCAATGAGTAAAACAAGTTAAAAAATAATTTGTGGGTTATCATATGAGTTATTGAGCCAACTGATGCGTATACGCTTAACGTGTCTACATAAAGTTGTTTTCCAAGAAATTATTGATCGTCCCTAGAGTATAAAAATATATGATTCTCTAAAAGTTCTCCGCGATAGCATAGTGGTAAGTATCTCCGCCTGTCATATGGAAGATCCGGTTTCAATTTCCGGTCGCGGTGTGCGATAGACTTACTCCACGTGGTGTACCCTGGGCAACGTATAGTCATACGGCGAAAAAGTCTATAAACCGGCAGTTGACTTCTCACTTCAAACTACCATCACCCCCACCTGTGTCATATTCGACCTCTACCACAGTACTCACCTCACCTTTTTCTTTACCTTTGTGTCTGTCTGTCTCTTTTACATCTATGAATCCCTCTTCTCTTCCCCACTCTCTACATTTTCACTCTGATGTTCCCTCCCCTCTGTGAAGCCTGAAGTCAACTACAGGGCTAATGACGACTATCAAAACGCCTGCCATTTGAAATAAATAAATGATTCTCTAAATTTTATCGATTACCAGATCCAAAGAAATCGATGGGAGGTTACCGTCCCTCTCCACTTCTTAATCGCTTTGTGCTTACCAGAAACGCTGTTTCGTCATCTTTCCTTCTATCTCTCCATCACTTCGCATTAAAGCGATAACTCCACGTAGTTTGCAACCTTCCTTCTTATTGCTGTTCTATGACTGGTGGCCTGTGCCTTATTCAATTGCAATGTGGTAGGTTTCGTTATTTCTCGATAAGAATTCTATCTACACTCCTTAAGCGGTATTCGATTGCAAGTTCACGTTGGTAATACTTTTAAATGTTATGCTATGGGCATATGTGATATTGTTTCCTGCTATGCCTAATCCAATATGCAATTATTCCGTTGTAATTAACGCAGTCAATAGCAAATTTCAATTAATTAGGACAAAACGATGTACAAATTTAATGACGCAGACTATTTAACCCAGGCGTTTGGCCGCATATGCTTCCCGCTTTAATTATAACACATTTTAAATTTAATATATATTTTATTTTATTATTAGCATTTGTAGAGTAGGACGCCCAAGGGCCCTATGCGGAAGCAAATGAAGTTTCGTGGAACATGAGTTACGTAGCTGAAAGGTGATGTTATAAAAGAAGGGATTTACGGCTGCTGTAAGATTATTATTAAAGTTTAAAGGGAAAGACGAACCTTCCAAAATTTTTTCCCACAACGCAATGCCACGAAGTTCCGAACCTCTTGTCGAAGTCCTTCTTTATATGGGCAGCAATATCTTTCTCAACGGCAAAATGACACATTCCATAATTGGCTGAATTCAGCGCTTCTTGTTGCATTTCGGCTGACATATCCGCTATTTGGATCCTAAATTGTCCATCTCGGATAGGATCGAATTTCCGCAAGTAAGAATACATTTACAAGAATTATAGATCACCAAATTATAGATCGCAAACTAGAATTTTATAGCGTTATGTGCAGTAGAAATCCTCACACCCACTAAGGTAGCGCAACAGATTATGTGTAATCTGTTAATAGTTTTTTTAGTAAGATGGGGCGAAATTTGAATCTCCCACTATAGCACAACAATCTAAAGCACAATACGTGCAATCGTTTGAATTATGGGCTTGCCAATCGCCAAACCAATTGTAGAATTGGAATTGAAACACCACACGAATTGAATGTCATAGATTCATCATAAATTATTGCAATAGCACTCAAGCATATTGTCGGTTTTCATTATTACATTTCCCAGGGGATTTTATCGCACCTTGTATAGGAATTATCTTGAGATGTAGCTTAAACTACAAATATAAATTTAACAGATCATACCATTGCGGCAAACAGATCAACACCATAAATTAACTACTCCAAAGCAAAGGCTAGGAGCGCACTAATTGTATCAAAAAATTACTTTCGAACAAAGTGCTAATTTAGACACTTTTATATAATCAATTCGATTGTGTAAGATAATATGCACTTACTATATTTCACTCTTGTCAGATCAAAGCCAAACTGTAGCATATCAATTTTCCAATTCCACTGAATGCACACCTGCCAATCTGACCAGAGCTTGACCACAATAATTAAGTCAAAATCAACTACTGAATGTCCTACCCGGGCTCTCTGAAAGTTGTAGAAGGTAAATAAATTAATTATTTTATTTATTTCAAATGGCAGACGTTTTGATATCTATCATTAGCCAGTTATTTAACTTCGGGCTTCACAAAGGGAAGGTTCATCAAAGTAGAAGAAAGTCGAGGGGTAGGGAACAGAAGAGCGCTTCACAGATGTAAAAGAGGCAGACAGACACAAAGGTAGTGAAAAAGGTAAGATGAGTACTGTGAAAGTGGTCGAACATGATATACAGTGGGATCATGGTTGTTTGAAGTCAGAAGTCAACTGCCTGTTAATAGACCTTTTTGCCGATAGTGAGAAGTCAACTGCCGGTTTATAGACTTTTTTGCCGCTTTGAAGTCAGAAGTCAACTGCCGAATAATAGACTTTTTTAAGAAGTCAACTGCCAGTTAATAGACTTTTTTTGCCGTATGGCCGTATGATTATACGTTGCCCAGGGTGCACCACGTGGAGGTAAGTCTATTGAAACGTTGCCCAGGGTGCACCACGTGGAGGTAAGTCTATCTTGTAATTCAAGTGAATTAGTGAATATTTATTGAAGAGGAGGTGAAACAATATAACTAAAAACATGAATGTGGTTCAAAAATTCATTAATTTTCAAATAATAGTATTAATTTGGAGACATTGAAAAATCTATTTTGTGTCTGCTCAAGCAAGTTGACCTCCGACACCCATTTTATAAATCTCTAATTAATCCCAATAAGTTGGTTGTGTCTATATACTCAAAATAATCACCCACTTATTACCAATACCGGGACAAAATATCGCTAATCGTCAATTTGTGAAAGTGTCTGAACACCGAAAAAAAATAAAAGTCAAATTTGAGTATGAGGAACGTAAATAGCTAGTATATCACAAGATTCGGGTCATATTTTACCATTGGTTTTAGAATGTACACTGACAAAGTTCACTAATTCATGTTCTAATTTCCCATTAATAAACGCTCGGCACTAATCCTCTTTTACCTGTGGGAATTTTTATTCGTGGGGTCCAGGCTTTATAAGATAGCCTACTGATTTGGCTGACTGATTGATTAAGTCGATTATAAATATCTTCTGATAAATATGATTTTGAAAGGACCTACTTAATAGCACATTTTATTAAGTGTCAGAAGGGGGGGAGGAACGTATATTTAGGCTTTGGAACAGTCAATAGTAGTTCATTAGTAGACTTATGGCTTCCCAGTATCTCTGGGTTTCTGTTGTTGTCTTTAGGACTGGACACCGAATCAGGTGGGTCTTCTCCATTTTCTCCTGTAGGTCACATAGGGGGCATGTTGGCTGGGTATATACTCCTATTCTGTGAAGGTGCTTCGCCAGTTAATCATGTCCAGTACTTTGTCTAAACTCAGCAACAGCTTCGATTCTTGGCCAGTCGGCCTTCGATTCTTAGCCAGTCGGCTATTTCGGAGAGTGCCACTGTCCACTATTTCTCCCTTGTTCGAGCTTTGAGTTCGTTGCACCTTGAGGTCTTGAATTCTCTTCCAGTCGGCTATGTCGGAGAGTGACTGTTTCTCCTTTGTTCGAGCTTTGAGTTCGTTGAACCTGTCCACGTCTCCTTTGTTCGAGCTTTAAGTTCGTTGCACCTTGACTTCTCCCTTGTTTGAGCTTTGAGTTCGTTGAACCTTGAGGTCTGGAATTCTCTCTAAGGTCTTCATTGTGTGGAAAGACATCGGCCGGTCTATGCCTTGCAAAATTGTTGTCCCCTTCTTAGCAAGTGCGTCAGCGCGATCTTTCAACATATAAATTGTTGGGAAATTCTTTACAGAAATAGGACCTGTGTTTAATCAAAGTCGTTGCCTATTTTGAAGGGCCAGACAGCCTATCGATTTCCTCCATTATCAAGTCTTTGCGTTGTAAGTTCTTTCCCTCCACTTTGAAGGTAGCTTTGCTAATTTTGTCCCCCTATTTTTTGACTTGGAGTTTATACCAAGGAGGATTATTGAGGTTTAATCAGGGCTTCTTTCATAACGCACTTCCTGTCCAACCAGTATCTCCGTTTGTTAGCTTAGTGCTGATTCCGAATCTTCCAAATAAATATTCTTTCAATAATCCTTCTATAGCAATAATACCTTTCTATATAGGCGTTATAATAGCTTTCATTTGGTTAAGAATAATCAGTTTGATTTCAGTAGTGCATATTGCCCTTCCACGATGTTCCAAATAGTGGTATATTAAGAATTGCCTAAAAAGAATCTCACTCTTTATTCAGGCGCTTTGATAATTATCATTAGCCCTTTAGCTGACTTTGGGCTTTACAGAGAGGAGGAGGAATATCATAGTGGCAAAATGTCAGATGTAAAAGAGACAGACACAAAGGAAGAAAAAAGGTGAGGTGAGACCGTTGTAGGGGTCGAATACGACATACAGTGGGGTCATGGTAGTTTGAAGTCAGAAGTCAACTGCCAGTTAATAAACTTTTTTGCCATATGAGTATGCGTTGCCCAGGATGCAGAAAATTGGAGGTAAGTCTATCGCACACCCCAATTTCTCACTCTAAAACTTCCCAAACGATTTTTTATTTACGATAATGTATTGTAGTTCCTTTGTCCCATTATGTTTTTTAGCAATAAACTAAATGACATTGATTTCGTTCATTATTTCGTATTAGAACAATAATCACGTGATTACTGCAATTGCATACAATATTGTACTCAATATTGTCCACTTGGCTTATTCATAGTAAGTACCAATTGATGTTTAGAGGACGATTTTGCAATGCATGGACCGCCCGATGTCTTTCCACACAATGAAGGCCTTAATCAGAAGAGAATTCAAGACCTCAAGGTGCAACGAACTCAAAGCTCGAACAAAGGAGAAACAGTGGACAGTGGCACTCTCCGACATAGCCGACTGGCCAAGAATCGAAGACGTTGCTGAGTTTGGACTACGTACCGGACACGATTGCTTGGCAAAATATCTTCACAGATTGGGAGTATACACTCAACCCACATGCCTTCTATGTAACCTACAGGAGGAAATGGAGAAGACCCACCTGATTCGATGTCCAGCTCTAAAGAC
>UZAE01000101.1:0-37760 GCA_900617975.1 Rodentolepis nana | reverse complement strand
GTTGCAGAAGGATCCCTGCACTTTGCAGTTAGAGAAATCGGATAGAACAGCAGGTAATTGTTTGCTTCCCTGTAGTAGTTAGTTTTGAAGTGGCAAGGTTGTTTTAAGTATGATCTATTGTCAATTATTTGCTTTACCGAGCACGATTTGATTGCTTTTCTATTTAGACCTCACTTATATTACTCATAAGATTTTAATTTTAACAATTGTTATTTTCTTGGCCTCTAAAAAATGTATTGTTTGGTCAACTGAGGTGGCATTCGTACTTTCTGCCCAACAGATGGACGGCAAACGAATGCTCTGATAGATATTTTCGTTATAATAAATAGAATGATTGAATAATAGTTGAGGAATTATTCTGTGTGGTTGGATTCAAACCTGGGAGTGTTTAACCGCTGCTTTACTGAAATGTGGGCGGCGGTGTAGATGCGCATAACTGTTGTCAGAATTCCCCCAATCCCATAGCCTTGGTTTAAATGTCGTACTATTTGCATTTTTAGTTGATTCAATATTCCGTCCCTACCAATTTCGAATGTCGGAGGTTGATGCATTCAGATATCGTTCATCGGATGTGATTGGGAAGATAACGCGCAAACGCATTCGTGAAGCTCGATTGAAAGAAATTAAACTAGAGTTAATGAACTCTGAGCGCTTGAAAGGATATTTTGAAGCTCACTCCGCTGACTTTGATGCTTTACGTCATGACAAACCCCTCTCAACAACACCCCAATCTCATTTGAAGAATGTTCCTGAGTACATGGGTAGGGTGACAGCCGTCTTCTAAATCCTTTAACTTGTGTTACTTTATTGGAATTGAGTAGTGAAGTGTTGTCTGTGTTTTAGTGCCTGCCTCCCTACAAGCCTTGATCAGGGGTTCTCAGAAGCGGGCTAAAAATAGACAACGCTATAAGCCCTCTAACTGGGCCAAGGAGCGCTCTAAGCCTAATCCCGAGGATAAACCAGAGAAGCCCATCAAATTGCACAAACTCAGAAACCACAAGGCAAAAATGGCAATGGCTCGAAACCCTGCTAAAGTTGCACAGATAAAGCGGCAGATAGCGCTCAAGGTAAATTGACCATGCCCTATAAAGTGTAACTCCTCAGCACCAAAATGACTGTTTCTTGTTTGCTTGATTTTTAGAAAAAGGCTAATAACCCTCTCTTCAATTTCGGCAAAAAAGGCAAGGGAAAGAAATGATCCTACCTACTCCAGACAAATTTCTAACTTTGTAAATATCCAATGTATACAATGAAACCTTCACTTGGATTTTTTGTTCTGTTTCAATCGAGTTCGTGATCGCCTGATAAATCTATCATTGTAGTTGGAATGCGACAGGAACTATCTTCTCCTTAACCTACACGTTTATAATTATTTGCTATGATTTAATCGTCAACTAACACTTGTGTGTAGTTATACTTGCTGGTACGTTTTTACGATTGATTTTAGTGTATAGCCATAGTGTATTTAAATTAGGAAACACTTTGCGCCCGTAGTCTGGAAAAGTTTGAATTGAGGGGTATAGTGGGGGGGGGGGGGTTTTAATAAGCGATTCAAAGGCTTAAGATATGTAGGAGAACTTAATGAATTCAAGTTATCAAGTGTTTTCCTTTTCTTAATTTGTGAAAACTGTTTTGTATATATTTCCGTAGGGTGTATTGTCCGTTTTGTAATTTTATAACGTTCAAATTCGTGAGTGAGGTGATTTCTATGGTGTTTCAGGCTCTTTGAATAGTTGATACTGTTTCGTGGTTGTTTATGCCTCTTCAATTTAGTTCCTGGCAGACAATACTAGCACCAAAATCATTGTCTACAAACATATAGAGACTGCTATTCACTGGCCATTTAAGCATTTAACTTTAGAGAAAACTTCTAATATTGACTTTATAGCAGGAGAATGAAAGCGTAGTATGAAAAGCGAGGTTTTTCTGAATATCGAGAGGTTGGTTTTCTTAAACGAAGATAACCATGACCAGTTCAAACTTGAATTAAAACAAAGTATGAGTAGTCTAGATTGCAATACATATTACCCAGAGCTTTTTTACTGATTTGACATTTACCGTTTGATAGTAAGTGATCTTAGATGCCCACGTTAGTTTTTTCAATCCACTCAGCATTTCGAGCATACTTTCTGTAACTTAAAATTTACCAGACCTCATTCCTAGCACAAAATATATGCAAGATAATTCACTAAAAATGCAGTAATTGTACTGTAATAATTATGTATAAACTCGAAAAGAAGTTATGATTCAAAGGAGGGCCCAAAGCACGAAATTCGACAATTTTTGGGGCAAATAAACTACACAACTCTTACAAATTGCCAGAATTGCGTAGATACTCTCATATTCTATTACTCCACCTTCTCCTGTCAATGAGACTTAACCGACTATGTAGACACCCAGATAACTGGAGATTCACTATATTGATCGATGACTGGGGGGGACTGTAACTTAACTACAAATATCGTGCTACCTGACCATAAGATTGATTACATCCTTGAAACCAAAGAGCCATTTAACGACCCTAATTCATAAAATAGTACGGTTGAAGTTCGGAACAAAATCAGATAGTTCAATATACTTCTAGTTATCCTATCTCCATTTTCTTGAGAAAAAACAAACCTTAATTGTGCGCGATTCATGAAAATGCCAACCAAATCAACGACATTTGAGTTGTAATCAATTGAGAATGAAACAGGGTGAAAGTTATGGTGACCACTTATCTATGGCAGTCTTAAGTAAAAAAATTTAAAAATGAAACCAGGTTACAGATTAAGGTGCAGAAGATAATTGGCATTGCTGAAGAAAACCAGTATTTAAAAAAAGAAAAAAATGGACATCTAAAAGCGAAGGATTTATTAGATTATATTAATCAATCTCAACAAAATTTGAAACGAACAGTTAATCTTTGATAGACATGTCTAACGAGATATTGTACACTGGAAAAGGGCTGTTATTTATACAATAATATCTAGTCTAAATCCATTTTTCGCCTTTTGGGCTTAGCCTGAACAGATTGCCAAAGTGCACGCTTGACAAAACGTTTTGTGGCCTCTTTGTCCAAATGAGCATGCTGATTTTCATTTGACTGTTTACTGCAGATACTCTGACATCGTTTTAGGCAGGCTGTTAGTCGCTGCTAAATTATAAATCAGAAATTGAAATTAGATCCAAAAAATGGAAAATAAAGAAATAACGACTTTAGCTTTAATGATGAATAGTTTTACCAATTCGCTGACAATGGGATGATCAGAAGTATCAACTCCATGACATCGAAGATATACTAAAATAAAATGTAAAAAATACGAATACATAACATGTTTCAAACAAACCATAGAATAATGCATTCATGGTATATGTCAAAGAGAGTTCAATTTGAACGCGTTGCATTTTGGGTAACTAAAGAGAATAAACATAAAGCTTATGAATACTTGCCTCATTTTCACAAGTTTTAAGAGCATCTTTATAAGCAACTAAAAGTTTATTAATTTCTTCGATAGAATCCGAAAAATCCACTAATAAGTCACTAATTTCGGAGGGAATAGTGTCAAACAGAGTTTCACCGGTCATGCCTATTAGCAATTTGCATTCAAAAGAAGCGCAAAAAGCTAAAATTAGATTAAGAAATAGTACGAAAGATTTCCTTCATGTCCAAATTAAAATTTAAACAAAATTTGAATTCACGTTAAAGAAAATGTAGACTCAAATGAGTTTATAAACTGTGTTTGAATGCTTCAATTGACCAAAGTCAACTTTACCCGAACATTTTCTCTCGGCACCCTTGCCTGACTCCGCGTTTACGATCATGTCTGTTGTCGATCACTTCCATCTTATGAATTTAGACCAACGCTTGTTGTCGGTACGTCATCTATGTGTAATTGATCTTTTCAGGCTATATCTGATTTAAAATGGGGCCGACCAACAGATATACAGCAAGCAGTTATTCCATTCGCTCTAGAGAAGAAAAGTATGTGCGTTCAAGCACGCACTGGTTCTGGCAAAACGGGAGCTTTTTCCATCCCTCTTATCCAATCTATTCTTGAAAACAAGATGGTTTGATTTTACCCCTAATTGACCATTCTTTAGTTCCAAACTGAGCAGAAGACGTCAGCCTTGATATTGGCGCCAACTAAAGAGCTGTGTAACCAAATAACCAAGGATATTAAAATGCTTTGTAAATATGCCTCCAGAAACATTAACATTCTTGATCTCTCTCGGACGGATGATGTTGATGCTTTAAGGTAATTCACTGAATTGATAAGCCTGCTTAATTTTCGCTCTTATTGCTATTTGGCTCATTTTGTAGACCTCTCTTGGCAGAACATCCAGATATTATAGTGGGAACGCCTTCTAGGGTTTTGGACCAGTTGCGCCTGAAACGTCTTAATCTTGATTCTCTTGCACACCTGATCATCGATGAAGCTGATCTTGTTTTTGTATTCGGTTATCAAAAGCAGATGCAAGCTATTCAGCCTTTTCTACCCAAAAGGCCAATCCAGGTTATCATGATGTCTGCCACGTTGAATGAAACAGCACTATCCCTTCGTAGTACGCTTAAAGTTGGTGAATGGGTTCGAATTGAACTGCCCGAGGAGAGTTTCCTTCCATCAGAATCGCAGTTGTCGCAGTACGTAGTCAGTGCAGAAGAGTCCTCAAAATACGCGATTCTTATTTCGATGATCCAGTTGAAGCTGATCCGTGGGCGTACTCTAATTTTCACAAATTCCATCGATCGTTGTTATAAGTAAGTTAGCCCTTTCTAAAAGTGTATTCCCATTGGCAGGCTCAAGTTGTTTTTGGAGGAATTCGGTGTGAAATCGGTTGTTCTGAACTCGGAGTTGCCGGTAGCCTGCCGTATCCATACGGTGAACCAATTCAATCGTGGCCTCTATGACTACCTTCTAGCTACCGATGAGAACGAAACTGGGACGGGGAATGAGGCTCCAAAGAACTTCAAAATGTGAATGTTTTGCCTATTGGCAGTATTTCATGTTATTTCAATGTCTCATGATTGTGAATTTGTGCTTATTAGGTCAAAGCCGGTGAAAGACACTGAGTACGGTGTATCGCGGGGTATCGATTTCAAGTTGGTTAGAAATGTGTTGAATTTCGACTTTCCTCTCACTGCTATCAGCTATGTTCATCGAGTTGGGCGTACTGCAAGGGCGGATCAAATGGGAACTGCGATCTCCTTTGTGAACAGTGTAGAAGAAACGAGACTTAGTGATGTGGCAAATCTTCTGTTGCAGAAGGATCCCTGCACTTTGCAGTTAGAGAAATCGGATAGAACAGCAGGTAATTGTTTGCTTCCCTGTAGTAGTTAGTTTTGAAGTGGCAAGGTTGTTTTAAGTATGATCTATTGTCAATTATTTGCTTTACCGAGCACGATTTGATTGCTTTTCTATTTAGACCTCACTTATATTACTCATAAGATTTTAATTTTAACAATTGTTATTTTCTTGGCCTCTAAAAAATGTATTGTTTGGTCAACTGAGGTGGCATTCGTACTTTCTGCCCAACAGATGGACGGCAAACGAATGCTCTGATAGATATTTTCGTTATAATAAATAGAATGATTGAATAATAGTTGAGGAATTATTCTGTGTGGTTGGATTCAAACCTGGGAGTGTTTAACCGCTGCTTTACTGAAATGTGGGCGGCGGTGTAGATGCGCATAACTGTTGTCAGAATTCCCCCAATCCCATAGCCTTGGTTTAAATGTCGTACTATTTGCATTTTTAGTTGATTCAATATTCCGTCCCTACCAATTTCGAATGTCGGAGGTTGATGCATTCAGATATCGTTCATCGGATGTGATTGGGAAGATAACGCGCAAACGCATTCGTGAAGCTCGATTGAAAGAAATTAAACTAGAGTTAATGAACTCTGAGCGCTTGAAAGGATATTTTGAAGCTCACTCCGCTGACTTTGATGCTTTACGTCATGACAAACCCCTCTCAACAACACCCCAATCTCATTTGAAGAATGTTCCTGAGTACATGGGTAGGGTGACAGCCGTCTTCTAAATCCTTTAACTTGTGTTACTTTATTGGAATTGAGTAGTGAAGTGTTGTCTGTGTTTTAGTGCCTGCCTCCCTACAAGCCTTGATCAGGGGTTCTCAGAAGCGGGCTAAAAATAGACAACGCTATAAGCCCTCTAACTGGGCCAAGGAGCGCTCTAAGCCTAATCCCGAGGATAAACCAGAGAAGCCCATCAAATTGCACAAACTCAGAAACCACAAGGCAAAAATGGCAATGGCTCGAAACCCTGCTAAAGTTGCACAGATAAAGCGGCAGATAGCGCTCAAGGTAAATTGACCATGCCCTATAAAGTGTAACTCCTCAGCACCAAAATGACTGTTTCTTGTTTGCTTGATTTTTAGAAAAAGGCTAATAACCCTCTCTTCAATTTCGGCAAAAAAGGCAAGGGAAAGAAATGATCCTACCTACTCCAGACAAATTTCTAACTTTGTAAATATCGAATAAATGCAATCAAACCTTGACTTCAAATTTATTTCATTTTAACACAGAAATGGATTTTGAGGTAATATGCATTTTATTTTAAGTAGGGGTAGGGATACAAATTTGTTATTTGAACACGGGACTGTGTAATTGTATATGGATACAAAGATTGATTACGATGGTAACGGAAAAAGATACGAACGAGGGCACATACATGGAGAAAAATGCAAGACAACAAACAAAGAGGAGTGATGGGTGTTTACAGCTCTTCCAGTCCGAGTGCACGAGTACGAATGTTAATTGTGTCCTTTATGAGGTTGTCTCTTAGACCCCAGAGAGCATCCACTAGTGAACCTTGATGCGAGTGCAGCTGAGGGGTGTCGAAGTAGCTTGTGGCAAGTTGTGCGGCGTAATTTTGATTTAGCTGAGGGGGCGGCTCTGCAGCGCCTGTTAGCTGTTTCTTCCAGTCGCTTAAGTATTGTGTACTGCTACGAAGTCTCCCAATATACCTGTGTGAAAGATAGTGGAATGTCAACCAGTTAAGTGGGCGTAGATGATATGGCAAACGTGAGGCATGTGTCAACAGTACAGAGAGCACACCTAGCTACCAAAGAATTGACGAATTTTGTACTACTGTACTGAACAATGAGGTTAGCTGGCTACGTAGTGATAGACGCATGTCAGAAGTTACGAATCCAAAAAATACTGAGAATAGAACGAGTTTCTTTGCTCTTCAATTCGGGTTGGGCAAATCTAATTAATGGGTAGCTCGCATACTGAAAGTACAATTTCATGCCGTCTCCCGAATTACTGAGTAAATACCCGTCCACAATGTTCAAAGCTAGGGCTAATGATAAATATCATAAAGTCTGCCATTTGAAATATATAAATAAATGTTCAAAGCTTATGTACCGATTGGATGCTTTTCCATTTCGATCCTACTCCTTCAATACGCACTTTGTTAGCTTCAAAGTTGGAGAAAGACGAATGAAATTCACACAGCCCAGTTAGACAAGAGAGATGGGATTGACAAAAGTACCAATAGCGTTCACTCGCATCGAACCCGATTAATATCATATGAGTAAAAAGAATTGAGTTAAAGTAAAGTAAAGAGTTATTTATATCAGGCAAATAGCATGTCAACACACAATACCACTGCAAAAATACTCATGTTCGGATAGGCAGGGCAAGTTGAAGAGTGGGTTAGATAAAGCTAGCAGAAGTGAATAATAGCTATAAAACTATGCGAACAATGAGAACGGAATCGGAAAAAAAGATATAAAGCCAACTTCTAGGAAATCTATTAGTCTAGAAGCATATTTAGCTGCTGAAGAGATGTATAATTACACGCAAAAATCAGGTTCTTTATTATCGGCCCACAAACCGAAATCGCAATCAGAATATGAAAAAGGTCCCCGATAATATAGAGTAAACTTCTTACAGTTCAAAGTAATGTAATTAAAAGTACTTCGATTACCTTACTGGAGAGGAATTTTTCCACTAATAATAGGAAGAAAATATGATGTTGTCATGGAAAAATAGATGAGTATTTTATAACTACATCTACCCATTGACAATTTTGAGGTTAAAATCCCCCCAATTAAGAACTCAATAGTTAACAACCGTAAATTGAACATCACCCAAAGGACATACTTTTGATAAATTTCTGAATGAAGCACACGAGAGGTACGAGGCGGCACCGAGACAAAGAGAGGCGAGGGTGCACGCGATGGGGGCGCTGCAGGATGTGGGGCCGGTTGAGCTTGAATTGCTGCTGCTGTCATTGGCTGTGGAACGACTGCTGTGGTGGTTCCAGTTGCCCCACTGCCGTTCACCACTGTAGACGCCGTCTGGTGACTTCCCTCAGCTGTTGTTTGGGTCACTTTATCAAAAGACAGTACATAACATGGTGCGTTAGTGTAAATCATAAAAAAATTAGGATACCATTGAAATTCCGGAAGATCAAAATGTTGGAGTAGCAACTGTCTGATGATCGTTGACCTACTTAGATAATTCTCCAGTTGACCACTAAATGTTGAAGTATTACGACGTCCTAATATCTAATTATCTCTATAGCTAGCGAAGCATCACTATTGAATCTGCTAATTAGACGCTCTCTTTCATAATTTCCGCATTTAGAGATTTAAGTTAAGTAGTTTAGAGATTCGAGGGTGAAACTTCTATAAATGATGAGCCAAGTCAGATGTGTAGGGAAGTAATTTACAATTCAAACACTTCAGTTGCGTACTTACATATAACTATTACATATTGAAGAGAAAACGCCTCACTAAAGAGAACCGTGAGGAATCAAAAAAAGTCAACGTGATTGTCATACTTCAGAAAAGGTAACTTTAAAGCTTTAAGTGTGCTAGAATTACAAAGCTCCGCACCACATAATATAACTAGTATGCTCCATGTGATCTTTATCTAAGTGAGTTTATAACTATTATTAGGTGTTATGATGGGTAGAGCGAAAATCAGAAATTTGAAAATGGCGCCTCTCAAGCAATAACAACTCAAGGGAATGATAGAATAAAAGGATAGATGGAATATAAGAGAAGACGGAAATAAAACAGCGCGTTAATATATGCAAATAAATGAGAGTTGCTTCCATTCTGCAAGTAACAGTCACAAAACCACAAAAGTGAAGAACTTACATTGTTGGACTACTTGGACTTGCTGAGCCGGCATGACATTCGGTGGTCTAACGGATTGGTGTTGCTGGTGTTGGACTTGTTGTTGAGCCTGCATCATAGTGAAATGTTGAGGCGTACCAGGATGATGTTGCTGAGGAAGACCCATCTGCTGTGGATGGTGGGTCAAAATGACTTGTGATCCACCCAAGTTCACATTCTGTGGTCCAACAGTCGATGCCTGCACCATGCCTTGCGGTGCCTGTTGACCGGCGAATTGGTAGATCACCTAGAACAATAGACAACACGATCAATCTCTGTTTATTCAAGATAACCCATGCCATTTTCTCTCCTACCTGTTGGCCGCCGGTAGTAGCCAGTACAGGGGCATGAGACATCTGGTTGGTGAGCACAAGACCTTGCTCCATCATACTAGGTCTCGGTTGCATTGTTGCACTATTAGCAACACTTGAGGAGGTAGTGGTATGCATCATCTGGATAACAGTAGCAGTCCCAGGTTGGCCAGGAGTAGCAGTCTGATAGAACTGCATAGTGGCGGCTGCTGGATGATGGGGGGCACCACCAGGAGTACCATGTTGGCCTGGGCCTTGCATTTGAAGTTGTGATTGACCAGGAGTACCATGGTGATGGTCACCATGATGAGGGACCATTTCATGATGGTGCAACATCTTCTCTTGCTCATGAAGACGAGCTTTCTGTTGGCTCTCCTGTTCCTCCATTCGACGCTTGATAACTCGGGCCTTACGTTCGTATATATCTCGTTCGTGAGAAGGCATTTGACGCCACTATATACAAAAAATAGAAGAGATAATCAATAAGACCCTATATAGATTGTCAAGTTAAGAGCCAACCATATATACAAACAGAGCAGTGATATTGTGAAGTAAAATACAAAATAACAAACCATTATTTGGTTATTAAAAACTATACAGAAGCTACTACTTCTGTGCTCAGCTTTATAAGACGTAAAGCAAACTAACCGCTGGAAATTGTTGCTTGATGTAGAAAATAAAAGCATTTTAGTTAAAAATTGGGAGGGAGGGGGAGGGGATATCGAGAACATCGCAAAATAAGAGGAAGAGGATAGAACATACCATCAAGCCGACTTCACGAGAAATCTCACCAAATGGAGCATCAGGACGATCTTGAAGTAACTTTTTGCGCACCTCACCGGCATAAATCACATAGCCCGAAGGTGGCTTTCGGAGTTTTCGCTAAGGAAATATAAACAGAAAATTATGTTTTGTTTGTTCAGAGCAAACCTAAATCGTATGCAAAATCCCTTTTTAAGTGATTATAGGAAAATTAGGCAAACCGAAAACTAAGTCTCGCACAACATACCAGGTCGTACAAAGGAATTGGATTTAGTAGCTGTCAGTTATAAAGACTAGTTTCAGATAGTGAAGCTAATAATGCGAAAATCCCATTCGTAAAGTTCTATGGGGACAATGGTAATTATTCAAAAAAGTTAAATAAGAATTAAGAGTTAATAACATTTCCTCAACTATTTCACTCTTCATTCACCTTGTAAGTTGTTATCTACCCTTTTAAGCTTGTGTACACCCAGCCGTATGTTTCATCCTGATATTATGCTCAATGGGCTCAAGATTACCTTCGAAGGCGCTAACACTGCACTTTGGTAAAATTGTCACTGTTGTGAAACTTGAAATATACCCTGGTGGTTGGTCAACAACATCCATTTTATAAAATTTGACAAATTTGTTAACCAGAATTCGTGAATGTGACTGCCCATCCACATTACTAGACGTGCATCGGATGAACGTTGATTAAATAACCTTCGAATTGGCAAACGTGCACGTAGAGTAAAAAACTAGTAGTTACCTTCTTTCCAGTGCGATCAAGTCCGACCTCCATGAAAGCTAGTTGACCGACATCTGGTGAATGAGGCGGGGCGGGGGCCAAACGTGGACCATAATCGACCACAGGTGTGGGCTGTCCATTAGCCGCCGCCATCACACATGCGTAGGCCATCGCGGGTGGCTGGTTCAACTGGTCCAAACCCAATGGTGTTGGTGATGCTTTTACAAGAAGTGGCGATGCTTCCTGTAATAATAAGGGTTACTAGTGAATTATCTTTAACGAAATCTTTAAAATACACTCCTTTCACATCAAACATTCTACAAATTGGCTGGTTGAAGACACATTTACTCAGCACAGTCCTACCACCATAGTAACTAAAACGGCGTCTTCGATCTCTCCTATGCCCTTCCATTTGGAAACTTAAAAATCGCATTGCTAGTAGCTGAAGTTGTTGCATATTATATCAAACAGAAAAAATCTTACTAATGGCATGGAAAACAAATAGTAAAAGCCGATATAAAATACTAATCAAACATCATCGACTTAGGATAGGAAGAAATTCTTGAGTAATTGAAAGGTCAATTCCATATAGAGATATGATAAATATGTCGTCTAAAGTGTTTATAAGTAAAATGAGAATGACGTCTCAACTTCCTCCTTAATGTGCTGACAATGCAAACAGTAATTTGACTAATTGCTTCAGCCTAAAGAACAGGTCCAAAACAATTATTTCGAAGTAATATCAAGAACTATCACTCCCCCCCCCCATCCTAACACCAGAAAGCCTAAATCAATGGTAGGTATAAAAAACACCTTATGTGGAACGATCGGTTGATTAAATAGGAAGAACTCATCTTCCAGTGTATCAGCAGAGAACTTGAATTTCTAAAATACGGAAAAGAGAATTTAAATAGACGAGAATGGAAAGGCATCAAAATGACAAGAGAGTAAACATACCTTGAAACCCTTCTTCATCTTTCGCAACACTTTCTCCTCTTCAATGTACTTGGATTCACAAATGAATATGTCAACATCACGGTAGCATGTAGGTCGAGCTAAGTGAGAAATAAAGGATGCATTAATTAGATATACACATAATGAGGACGTAAATCAAATCTCTAATACAAGAAATGACCTCGAGTAATAGATCTTGGTAAATATACCCATGTACATATTCGTAAGTTTTGGTCAATAAAGTAAAGATGAAATTCTTCAACCAAGTGACAACTTACAAAGGTAGAGAATGACTTAAGCATTCAAAATAAAAAAAAACTAATTTCAGAAAAATAGAAAGATTCATACCAATGAAATAGTCAGCAGGCCTCATAATCATGACTTTCGTCTTAATTGAGGAAATCGGGAAGGTGGCCCGATCATTGCTGGTAAGGAAGACCTCACGAGGAAAGAAAACACGAGTGGGCAAGTGTTCAACCTCAATCGGGAAGATGAATATCGATCCCGTCACAGATACGCTCTCCTCACTAAAAAGAGAGAGAAAAAACGGGCTTGGAGTTTGCATGCAATGCGGCCACTGCAATGTCGCTGCGTTATGAGAAAGAAAATTAAGTCAAAATAGAGATAATTAAAGGCCCTCTTAGCAGCAGAGAGAAGGCATTGAATAGGCATGAAATATGAACAAAATCATAAGAATCATTCCCGAATTTCGCGTTCTTTTACTCACTCATTGTTCTTCCAAATCTTTTCTATCCGCAGAATTTGACGATCGGAACCACTAGTAGTTGACGGAACAAAGACACAGTCCCCTAAAATAGTAAACGGATGCAAAAAAGGCAATAGAGAATTCATTATCATGAAATAGACTTGGTTCTATCAAAGAGATCAATATTCACCTTGCTTGAGTGTTATATGTGTCTCCTCATTAGCAATAACATACTGTTCAAATGAGGTAATGTTTTCAGCCTTTGATACCTCATCAACAACGGTCTTAAGAGAAAGACAACGCGAGATTTTAGACACAAAAATGAAAAGTTGGCTGACAAAAAAATATAAGTATACCTGAAGAGGTCTATCAAGAGGGAAAGTCATGCAGGCAAACGATGCAGTATTCACTTGCTCCAAAGCACTATCTAGAGGTTCACTTGGAGGTAAACGAGTGGGCACAAAAGGAGACACACGATCCTCCAACTCAATATGACTGGGAGTTGGTGCGCCCCACCGCTAGGAAAAAGAGAAAAGACAACAAATAGTCGACCTTTCATCTCAAAAATAAACTATTTATGAAATTATTAAACTTACTCTTATCTTGGCAAACAAATTGCTTGCAAGGGAGTACTGCGACTCGCACACGTAGACATCCCTTTCATCAATGTTCTTTGGGCGGCAACGGATGAAATGAGAGATATGCATGACCAAACAGTAGCCGAAGAGTTTGGAAGGCTCAACAACTCTACTGGAGGAAGTACGAAAGACTTCAGCAGCAAGGAGGCGTCTACGGCGCGAGGGTTTGGCTTCTATTGAACGCATGTAGATAGCACACCGAACTTTAACCGTAGATGATCCTTTATTTTCACCTTCATTAGGATTAGCAGCTGGAGTCTCTGAGATTCGAGTGATGCGACCAATGTGAAGTTGGGCCACATCTTGACGAAGTGGTTCAATGTACACGTAGTCTCCAACTTTATAGATCTGTCCCTTTGATTCAACGGACTAGAAGTAAAACGGTTAAATTATTGAAAACATTACACATGTTAATGCTGATGATAAGTACAGAGAACAAATAGCTTAGATCTGAACAAAGAAGAAAAATTGAGTCTATTTTAAATAAAGTAAACATGGGCAGCATAGATGGTGTTTTAACTTAAAATTTATCAAATTTCCTGATATAAACAAGAGCAGTGGTAAGAACAAAAAGATTAATGATTGCGCAGAAGAGAGCCAAACGAAAACTAATTTTGACTGAAGAAAAATCGACGACGGTAGGCCTTCTAAAGTTGTAGTCTTGCAACAGGGATATCAAGTCTAGAGAGAATATGGAAGAAAAGCTCAAAGATGATCTCTTTTCTAAATTAGCTTTCGTCAACTTGTGTACGTGAGAAGGATAGGAATGGGATAAGGGCAAATATGCACTAATCGAAAAGGTCTATCAAATTCAAAGACTATCAATGATGGCTTTTATTATCTTCAGCTTTAAATTTTATTCATTTCACAGGCGAATTTTAACGCTTTGATTTAAAAATGTTACTCGAAAGTTCGCTTTTCATTAGACGACCGAGTAATAGTTATTGATGAATAGCCAAACAATTTCGCTGATTTGAATAAAGCATGCATAATTTTCAGGGAGATATTTAAAGAGGACCATGTTTCACTACCATTTTAGAAGACTCAAAACAAGTAAAGATCAATAAATCACGTTCGCAATGTTCTTTAAAATGAACCAAGATTATACCTGCAACTCAGTTTCGCCCTCAGATAAAGGTGGCAAATCTCCTTCTCCATCATCAGGGAAAACCACAGGTTTATGCTCCTCTACCTCATTATTAAGATCTCTTTCCAAGGCAGCTTCCGTATATGCCATCGCAGTACTGACTATATGCCAATTCGTTGGCAGGGACATTCCTGGGGCTCCACTGCCCGTCGATTCATTTCCACTTGACTCTCCTGGAGCAGAATTAGTCTGTTGAGCAGCAGGAGCAGAATTAGCACGCTTGCACATTGAGTCCCTAAGGCGAATCCATCGTCTGGCCAGCTCTGCAGCATCTTGACGCTGCTGTGGAGTGGGTTGATTGCTTTTGGCGTCATTTTCTGATAGAGCAGCCATTCTCTCGGGCTCCTCACCAACACGAGCTCGACGAAGCACTTCAAGCCAATCGGCTTGTAGACGATCTAAACGTCTGTAGGAGCCATCTGCAACACTCCGATGTAGAGCAGCTAGACGTGCAGCAGTAGCTGATGTGACTGAAGTCTCTGTTCCATCACCGGCAATTAGAGAATCAACTAGACCACGCCCATCAGTATCGCAAGCCGTGAGCATAGCATTGTGCAAACTGGTTAGAAGCCTACGAACACTTGGTAGAACGTCTGGAACACTAGTAGGCATTAGACCAGGAATAACGGTGCCCGAGGAGTAAGTCTGGGATAGGAGCATGTTGCGCTTAGCCAAGGCAACTTGATGGAGGACCAAAGTGTCCTTATAGATCTGCGAATCAGGCTCATTAAATGCACATGCATTATCAAACATTAAGAATATATCATTCATAAACTCTTCAAATTCATTGTATGTGCCCTGAAGAAGATTCTTAGCAATACCCTGAAATTCAATTGGACGCTTAATGAATTCGTAATAGGCAGGAAGATCAGCTCTGCTAGGAAGACGAAGAAAGAGAGTAGAGAGCTGACGACCCATAGGATCTCGGTATTCTCTTATAGCCTGGAACACCTCATACATCAATCGCTGAAGAGGTGACAGTGCCGGACCAGCATGTTGTACCGGTACCATACCACCATAAGCTGTAGCTAAATCTTGCTGAGGACGGATGGTAGTAGGACTTCGAGGTACTCCCTGCGGACAACTCGCGTAGGGACCAAGGCTCTTAAGCCGCTTCTTTACAACTCTATCAAGAGTATCCGCATCGCGATAGACTTGAGAATCCTCTTCATTGTATCTACGAGCATTATTAAACATTAGACGCAAATCAGCAACCATCGCTTGGTGAGTTGGATACTGCAAAACCAAAATAGCAGGGTTTAGGAAGCACAAATGAATGGAAGTTGAAGTAAGCTAATAGAACACAGCACTCACATAATTCGCTTCCATGCGTTCTTTAATTATTGTCAGATCAATAGGCTCTGGAATGACCTCATAGTAATCTGGATATTCTTCCCTAGATGGAAGAACCATAAAAGTGTCTCTAGGACGGTGACCATCTTCATCAACATGGTTGAACACAGCATTATAGAGATTGATAAGCCGTTTATTACGAGCCTCCTCAGCAGTCATAGGATGGCGGCGTTTAGATGGTGTTGCTTCATCCTCTCCGGGTGCGCGACTTTGACGTCTCTTTGTACCGGGGGAAAGAAGACCAGCGCTTTCAGCTTTGGCAGCAATTTGACCCAGTTCAACAAACTTGCATTTGGTAAGTTGTTGCAAGTAAACAGCGACGTTGTAAATGTCACTACCCTCCATGTTGTAAGTTTGGGCATTCATGAAAACTCGATCGAGGTCAGATCTCACGTCAGCCAGGCTGTGATACTCATTTCGCTTGATTTTGCGACGGATCTTGGCCAAGCAAATGGGATTGACAATTCGACGGAAGTAGTCAGGATACATTCTGAAGGAAAAGGGTAGAAAGTAAAGCCGTAGGTACAATCTACAGTCCACTTTAACAACTCTGCCATTTCTCCTACTATAATATCGTTGGAAATAAATTTAAACGTATCCAGCTAAAACGTTTAAGCAGGGTACTAATTCATAACCGAATTTGCCTAATGTGTTCATGATTGACTATTTCTGTAGTCTATTTTGATTTTTAGGCACTTTGACAATTGCTAGAGGTGATAGCAAATTACCCTCAATGCTTAAATCTCCTCACATGCATATCAAAATGTTGTAAGGAAGCGAAGTGTTAAAACAATGCCTATTATTCCAACCTTACCTTCCCAAATGAATATCAAACGATTCTATTTTATATATCACAAGTTCGATTATGGCGTTTTACGATTTCATCAAACATCTACTTAGTTTTTTATTCCAAATTTCAATGATTGGCTCCTACCCTCCTCTCCTTTATTAATTTCATCGTTGTTGGTATAGTTTTAATTAGAGCTAGTCAGATCTTTAATCATTTTAACATAGTAGCCCCATTATATTGACCGCAACAAATTTAATCGGCCAAATTCATTCCTTTAGTAAGAGCTTTCTATTATAAATCAGATTGAAAGAAAAAACTTCAAGAATATAAACTCACTTTTTTGAGGGCAATCTCATAAATGGTAGAGCCAGAAGAGTTCCCATTGAGTTAGTGGCAGTACAAATAGCCTCAAGAACATGCTCTCCCCACCAACGTAGTGAGCCAACAGCGGCTGTAGAGAGCATGGTGGGAATAAGTTGTTCCTCCCCACCAGCTGGGTCAATAAATGGTGCCATATTAGGTGGTGAGCCGGGTGGAATAATCTGCTCTTCCAGCATGAGAGAAGAGACGTCCACAATAGACGAATTTCCACCTCCTCCACCAACAATACTTCCACTTGGAAGGCTAGAAGTAAGACTGCCAGAAGCAGGAACAGTAGCAGTAGATTGAGGAGGAGTTCCAATTTGACCTCCTCCTACAGGGGTCAATGGAGCACCAATTGATGATCGGTCTGCTACAGAACCTTCAGAGGGCACGGGGGAAGCTACTGAATCGGTGGGCTGTTTGCGTGGACGACCACGACGACGCTTGATAACAGCTGTAGTGCTAGGAGTGGAAATGTTTGTCTCGCCGTCCTCATCACCCTCATAGTCACCCTCATTGTCGTCATCTTCTTCCATCTTGGTAATCGGTGAAGCGAAGTCAACTGGATCGGGGAGATTTGCATAGTCCACGGTGATTTCATGCGCATTATCACTGAAACAAACAAAATGGATGGCTGAAATTAATGCCAATAGGCATTCTAACAAGTTGAATAACAATAACTAAAGATATTTTACCAGGAGGATTTTAGAAAATCAAGGGGAATTAAACGAATTCATATACGTCAGAGGGCATGTCCGCTGATAATGATCAACACCAAACAGAAACTGAATTCAAATCGTTTGTAGCGTCCGTTCTCGCAAGAACACGAAAGATGAAGTATTACTAGAGGGAACAAACGTAAAGACGGTGCTGATATATCACCCATCCCTAAGTGTACTTAGGCATGACAAATGATTCTCGGCAAAATCAATGGATGCCAAAACTCCAGATAAAGCTGTTTAATTTACCTATAAGAAGCACTCGGTTCGTACATGAATATGTGCTAAAATCGACAGACGAAATAAAGCCTATGGAAAGCTTAAAGAATGCCAAGAAAAAGAGAGAATGGGATATTTGAGCAATATGTATAATGGAAACTATAATAATACTTAAAATAAATACGGAGTTCCTAGACCAAAATGAATGACGAACCCCAAATGCTACACTGAACATCCTCACATTTCTAAACACACTAATCTAAAGACCAGTCCAGCTAATAGAATAACGTAGATGTTTAATATGAAGGGGAGGGGGGGGGGGGGGGGGGGGGGGGAGTAGGAAAGTTAATCAATATTGAGATTAAACTAATTTACTCAGTGGATTCCTCGTCTGGGTCAAGTTTCATGCGCTTTTTCACCATGGCCTTCTTCTCCTTAACAATTTGTAGGAGAATAACTGCATCCTTGTAGATTTGCGACTTTGGTTCATTAAAGTGCTTGGCATTTCTCGCCATCTGCACGAAGTCATGTTCAATCTCACCAAATGTGTGATAAAAGCCACTGATGATACGCTGGGAGATCATACGCAGATCAATAGGGTTAGTGATGACCTCATAGTACTGCGGGTAGACTTGTTTTGGGGGTAGCGTAGCGAAAGTCTGAGCAATCTGTCGACCACCGGCTGTTTCGAACGAAACAATTGAAGCAAAAAACGCCTCAAGCGCTTGTTCGTTCACATTGGTTCGGTGACTCGTTGAAGTACTGGCCTCAGATATTTCAGATAAAGCGACAGATACGACGTCATTATCGGTCTAGAAAAACGGTAATAATCATAATGAATACTGAAAACGAATAAACGAGGTTGAAAACCACTCAAACAAATCCAGTAAGAAGAATAAGTTGACGGAATTCCCAATCAAAGGATTCGAAGAGTAATGATGTATGAAATCCCATAATCGATATTAAGACAAAAAGCCTACACTAGCTTATCCAAAACATATTTTCTGAAGTATATAAGGCTGAGGGAGATAAGAAGAAATAGATACAGCAAGGGTACAGTCAATGTCTTACAAAAATCGACCAATTCGATACTCTGAGTCAGATCGTTTTAAGTGAAAGTAAATTGCATAGAAATAATGAGGGAAACAATGCATTACGACTTGAAGAAATGAAAATACGGAAAATCTTAATGCTACCGTTTTAAAGAGAATGTAATTAAGAACTAAGTTATTAAATGTTTATCCTTAAGAATTGGCAAATTTAATACTTACAAACACCAAGAAATGTATGAAAATGTAATTTTATTTAAGATTAAAAAGTTAATATAAAGAAATATAAGATCATTAAAATACCTCTTCATCGTCAGTTCTTTCCCGTTTAAAAACTCTGCGGCTTGATCTTGTGACTATAAGATGAAATACGTTATTATTATACATTCCTTAATAATAGTGTAAGCGATTTTTTTTATATTGAGCAAACTAACCACTACTGCTTGTAGACGCCACAGAAGGGGCTTTAGAACCGGTTAGAGCCTGAGCTCTCTGGACTTCCTTATTGAAAGCCTCCTCGAGGGCATTTGCATCCTTACCCTCAGTACTTGTAGGCCCGAAAAAGGAGTGTGTATTGGAAACTATTAGCTTAATGTCTTCTCCCATCTCTCCAATACTTGAATACTTGGAGGTCTTGATCTTATTAAGAATTTTGTCCGGATCAATCGGTTCAGTGATCTTTTCAAAGTATTCGGGATGACTTCTATTAGGAGTACGAATAACAAATGAACAATGGCAAATATATAGTTTCTATAAAATTAACAGAACTGGCATACCTCTTATTGGGAAGACGAAGGGCGTGAACTAAGGGAGTACCGTCATCCTTATTGATCTTCTTTAAACGATTGTATACAGTGTAGCAAAGTGATTGCTATAGAGAAATACAAAGACATGGTAAGAGTATTTCTGATAAAAGGAATTCAGAGAATGAGAAAAATAAATTACCTTTACTGCGAAGGATTTCTTCGACTTATCAGTAGATGATGTCGTATCGTCTGACTCCGATGGATCTCCACGATCCTCAGAGAGAGATCTCCTTGGCATCTGGAAAGCGGTACTCACAAATAAGAACCCAGTCACAAAAAATCAATTGAAATAACAAATAAAACAAACATTTTGAAGATTTTATTGATACTTTTATGTACAAGTATACGAAAAGTATTTCGAGCCCGTTAAAGAGGATTCTGGCTTTCGTGAAACGCCAAAAATAGGTTTTGAAGTCTGCCCACTGACAAAATAGCCAAAGGCGACAGACTCTGTCGAATGTTTGACAAATAAATCTATAATTGAGGGCGAGGACGGATCATTTGCAACCGCAGGCATCTTGCTTAGACCTATAACTCCACCAAGCTTCTGTGTTTCTTCGTATCGAAGAAATTTTGAGTCTAGAAATTCTCCTTGAAAAGTGGAATCGACGATATCAGATAATGACTGCTTTTCATTCTGTTTGAGTATTTTAGATGCGATTCTCTGGGCAAGTTGTGTTTTGATTAGTTGTTCGCCTGTTCCAGACGTGACACATCCAACAGAAATATCCGATGTAACTTCCGCCCAGGAACCACAACCGTAAACTGTAGCTTGCCCAATACGACCTGCAAATTTTAAAGGAATACCACCGCTCGATGTTGCAGAACAAATATTGCCCGAGCTATCCAAGCAAACGGCACCAACTGTATCTAATCGAGGTTTTTTAAAATGAGCTTGAGACACAGAGCTGCTTTCGTCTAACAACTTGCAATAGTTTCTCCACTTATTTCTTGCCGCATTAGAAACAAGAGAATCAGATGGGACAAGAGGAATACCGATCTCTGCTGCCCATTGCTTTGCACCATCTCCACATAAACTCAAAGGCTTGACTCTTCCAATAGGGGAACGGGGTTCGCTGAGATGTTGTAACAGCAGGTGCTTGGGTATTTCTATCGGATTTTTAACACATGACACGCTACCAACTGAAGAGAATATTAAACATCTTCCACACATTATGCCCGCATCACATTCCACATGACCATCAATATTCAAGCAACTCCCAAACCCAGCATTGGTAAGAGAACTGTTCTCTAATACCGAAACAGCAGCTGTTACCGCATTTAAAGCTGCGTGATCCGAGGAAAAATTACTAAGAACATGTACGGCAGCATTGCAAGCATCCTCGCATAACTTTTTATAGAGAAGATCTTTTGTCTTCGAGTGAAAGCCTGCACCAACGTGTACTATCACAGCAAACATAATCCGACAGGACTTAGATACATAAATAGTGTAAGAAGATCAAAATATTGCAAGATATATAAGAAAGACTCACAATAATGGCGACGCGAGAGCCCAGAGGAACGTCCTTACAAACTAGCCAATGGGAAATGCCAAGATAGGAGATTATAACCAAGTGGAATTTCGTCCTAAATCTTCCAAGAATATTTCTTTTTTAAATTATTGATTATTTTATGCAATTCTAAATATGCAAACATATAATATTAATTAAAGCTAACATTTCTACGTAATAAAATTTTGTCAAATGCTTTGCTATAACTAATAACCAAGAAGTAATTAAACCTCGTGACTTTCATTTTCGTTTATTATATGCACACGTTTCTAATATTTTTCAGGTCTTAACATAATGCCATCTTCTCAAGATCTCACATTAATTCCACACTAATTCCCATTTAATGTATTTTCTAAAATTTAAGAAAAATTTCATTGAATGTTTTATAATCAGAGTAGAGGTGATAATATAGGAGTGCGAAATTACTTATTGTACTTTGTTTAAAATATTTTCCCTATCCCCTTCATATTTATTTGCATCAATATCTAGCATTCAATTGCCAAATATTCTATTCAATGAATATCTCTTTTAATCTTTTTCTACGTCCTATTAAAACACTGTCGGCAGACTCGAATTTTTCCCCCAAATATTTTAATAGTGGTCAACTGTTTTGATGGTGGATTTTTATGCGTAATTATTTCTCAAGCATCATTGACGATAACCTCACTAAATCCTGGCATTGAAATTCAAAGCCATACTCCTATAAGTCATAGTTAATTAAAGCGAAATTTTCTGCTTAGTATCAATGTAATAACTAATCTCAATGAGTCTACTTTGGTGACTTATTTAAAATAAGCTTACAATATAGCTTCTGATTTCTAATTGATGCAGGTATATTACCGATACAGCACATTGTTTTCTATGCAAATGTAATTATACGTCAAAAACGGTAGATTTAAATTAATGGCATGATGAAATTTATTGTTTTGTTATTACTTATTAGGTATATTTTCGGTTAATCTGTCGACTTCTACTGACTTATTTTTATTGAAATTCTAAATGAAATGCTTTTCAATTTTGATAATGCGAATACGACTATTGTTAACTAATTTTGACCCAAAATGTTGAAGTAATTTAAAACAACACCGATGAATGCAACCCATTTACGCCTGGTTTGAACTTATATATTTCTATAATTACAACCCACTTGTTACCAATTAATTTCTTTGGTTGAAATTTCTATCGAAAGAGTTTCTCGTCTTGGTGGAAGCACTTCCCCATTGGCCCTTTATTGATCAGTTCAATGCTTTTAAGTGTGAGCAAAAGAATCCTATACGCACTAGAGCATTCTGTAAGTGCGACTATGCACACGGTAACCCTTCCGGTAAACTGAAAACTTAGTCAAAGCTTATGTGATTTGTAAATCACTAATCAGACCGAGGTATTAAATTTTATGAGCCTGTGGCTAGTTTGCTCAGTCAATACTCAGTTTCAAAAGGTTACAAATTAATTTAGGTGATGCAAATGACACCGCGACTAAATCAAACGACCAAATAGCTCTTGGTATCACGGGCCATAGGAGGCAATCCAGTTAAGCTAAGACTCTCACGATGAAGCCTCCCAGTTTTCCAACATTGATTCTGCTTTTAGTTCAAGTCATGATTTTCCATGAATATATTGCGTCAATGTTTTACTGTATCTGCAATAAACAATGATAAAGCTGTACGCAGACCGGAACTGTGTCAGTCCGGGACGATCCTCAACCCGATATAATGCCTTCCATATAATTTTTTTCATTATATTGGGCACCTTCATAATTAGATCTTCCACAATAAATCATAAAAGATTATAATGGTTGCAAAAGTGGGGGGGCGGGTCATAATCTGAGTTCCATATAATAGACATATAAAAATGGGTCATTGAAAAAGAGCTTTATCTAATAAATACAAAATCAGATCTCAAATCTATACAGTCGATACAAATAAGGGCTTTCCAAAAGAAAGCTAGACCAATAAAGGTCAAGAGGGTTTTTTTATTTCGAATAAAAATTCGAAAGAAATGCCGGCACGAATAAGGTGTTACTTTGAGTATCTTGGCAAAAAATCTAAAGTAAAGACAAGAGGGTCGATAAATTAGCGCATTTAACAATTGCATAAATTGAATGAGCATCAGAGCATAAACAAGAAGCCAAGGTCTTAAAAACAATCCTTTAAACACGACCTCTAATCTCAAGTAAACAAATAAATCATGAAGCATTTTGTGTGGTAGCATAGAAAAGGGTTAAAACATCCTAAAAAATAGAACACAATAATGGATGAATGGTGTCAAACGAGTGATTATGATACAATCAAACAACTGTAGTATGAATTAAGGCATTCCGTGAAAAATTATAAAAACACTATAGGTGAGAATGCAGTCGCTCGGAAAAAAGAAATCAAATCGAACAAGAGTCTAGCTAATTACAACGAATCCAACAAGATACACGATAAACTCCCATAGAGAGACCTAGCGGTCTTGGTAGGATTGATTTTCAACTTGTTGTGAAGTTCAAGTCCATAATGAAAGTAGATGTCTTAATGAGATATCATGAAAGCAAATATAATTCATGTGGAGCTCTCCTGACCTATTATTAAAATGCACACGCTTCTAGCTATCCAATTTCTGCTTTAACATCATTTGTCTTCTCAATAATTCGAAGAAATGGAAAGTGGAGTGACAATCATGATTAAAAAGCTAGTTACCAAGCATTGGACATGGTTGATATGTATTTTCGTAGTAGTTCACGAAGATTTGATTATTGAACATGAACTACCCACCTAGTAATTACTCAAAATCCCGAATTCTCAAATATTGAGATAAGACTCCTCGAAATCACTCATCTTTTTTCTAATCCACCTTCCCATTGGTAGGAGCTTCTTTTAACCGATTTCAGGTTGTTCTCATTCATTAAAAATAGCTTAATCTATTGCTTACTCTGGGTAACAAACAGAAAGTTGAACACAATTAGCAAACAACAAATGCTTGATCAGGAGCACTGGAGAAACAGAAGATGATGAGAGCACATTTCAAACGCGATTAAATGAAGTAGAGATAAGAAAACGACTTATTGTAATAAGACTTAATGACTCCAGTAAGAAATACCACAGCAAATTTCAGCATAATTCAGAAAAGCTATTTCAGCGACATTTCAACATGTTAAGAATGGAATAAACACTCTTAGAAAGTCCCAATGATGTGTGTCCATAAATGAATGAAACAAAGTAGGGTAATCAATAACTGCATGGTATGAAACAATAACAATCATTGGTCATGCATTCAAGCATATAGGACATAAGCTAGGCCATATTCAGCTAACGTCATGTTCATTCTTACCTATTAATATTACGCAAAAAAGGAGTGTCAGAGGGGACGGAGACTCCAATTCGCAAGTTTTAATCTCAAGATGAAGAGAATTCATCAGATACATCGAAGTATTTTTCCCGCCTAGTGAAGTCTAAAATGTGAAAGCTACATTCCGCGTTAATCAGGATATCATAACCTGGTAGCGAATGATTTCTCCAAAATTCATATAATTTCATTTAGGTTAATAATGATATATTAAGAGGTGGTCTATTCAAGGTGGACTCTTCGGATATTGCGCAATACAATCACCAATCTAGCTTGCTACAATAAGTTGATTGTCATTAGAATAGATAACTTAGTAATCTGCATTTTACTGAAAAAAGTACGCATATTTTCAATTATAAAAAAATATTTAGCACATACGAAAGTTCGACTAGTAATGCCAATTCAGCAAATCGTAAAAATAGAAAAATTTCGAATAAGTAAGAAAAGTCTGTACCGATATTTTTCGAGGAAAAGGGTGAGTCAGGAAATGAGTGTGAAGGTAGAGTTCCCTTCAATCAGACATAAGGTTCTGCTTCACCACCTCAAAAATGGACACCATCAATGCTGAAGCGGTCGTGGTCTTCAAAAGCCTTGGTGTGAAACCTGTTGTAAAGAAAAAGAAGATCAACGCCCAAAAAACTCGTATGAGAGTAATAAAGTTAAAAAATAAACTCACCACTAAAGAGGCCTCGCAAACCCTTCTGACTGTACAGTCGTCTAAGAGCGGACCAAGTCGAGTGTGAATAGGATTTTTCTTAAATAAGATGCAAAGATTAAAGAAGCGTAGACATCAGAAAAACCAATTTGCTTGCTTTATCATTAATTCTTCAGTACATTGCTTCTATTTCCAAATATGGGTAACGAAAACATTTCAGTAATATTAAATTGGGCGATTTATTTTGGAAATTTAAGGTTGTCCTTTTCGCATTGAACTTTCAGCAAGGTCACAAGTGCAGTGCAATGTTATGACAGTTATTTAATAAATAGACGACACAGGAAATAAACCTTGAACTACTAGAGCAAAGTGGTTAGTTCAATTAAGAAACTTCATTCATCAACTTATCAAACCATAACAAGCCTTTGCTTAGATCAAGATGAGTAAAGCAACATAAACATTTATTTTTTTTAAAAAAAGTGAAACCTAAATATCTTCCGTCATAACATAAAGCATGAAAAAAGGAAATAAAAAAAGGAACAAATGAAACAACTTACTTCCAAAGAGAGATTCACCCAATTCCAACTGGCGGTGGGTTTTAATTACATCAAACGGATGAGTAGCTAAGCCTGCAACCTGGAAAAATAAACAGCAAATAGAAAACAAAGAAAATGAAGTAAATAATGGCATGCAGACTAAAGAATGCTAAAGTGCACATCAAAATTTTTTACCAAAATAGATATAACCAAATAAAAAGCCACTTCAATTTAAATCAAGGGATAAATGATAATTTATGATTTCAAGAGTCAGCAAATTGAAGTTAAACAAGTGAAAAAAACAACTTACGAAACCAGCCGTTGCACCGTAGAAAAAGGCAACGGAGAAATCAATATTTACAGGTGTCTCGCCAAAAGAGGATGCTGAGATTCGATTTCGGGAGTATCGATTTTTATTGCAATCGAAGGTGTACCAAAAGATTGCTGAGAATGGTACATCCCGTAGTAGGGTTGGTCCAACACCTATCCACAAACTTCGAATTCCATCCTTCAAAAAAAAGAATATTAAACAGACAAAGCGTGGTCAACGAAGACGAAAGTTTAAAAAAAAGTAACAAACCTTAAGTACAGTTGATTTGGCAGTGTCGTAAAAATTCTTAAGAGTCATTGGTTTAGACTGCATTTTAGTGCGCATAAGTTCTAGGGGCGAGATTGTGAAAACAGAAAATATTCTCGACGTTGCACCAACGATGGGAGGTACCATATGTACAATTGGATCGTTTATATCTGTGGGATCCCGATAGCCATTCAAAGTCCGATTGATATGACATTTCAGAAGGTCATTTAATGAGAAATAGATAACAGTCTGAGGAAGAGCCATAACTCTAAAAAGTAAATATTACTACACTTAAAAACGTTACTTACAGTGTTGGCGATAATCCACTCCAGAGTGATAGCACACCTTCGGTTTTTACTATGCTTGTTAGAGTATCCTGAAAAAGTGCAAAAGGATTTTCACTATACGTTTGTAAAAGTTGCAGAGCTAAAAATATAAAAGCCTTACTCTAGAAGTCATACTCATATAATTTACAGATTGAATGAAAGGATGTCGTTTCAAACCAGCGTGGTAAATGCAATAGGAAATGCCATCTGGGTGTCTGCAAATGGGAGAACGCAAAGAAAAGAACTTTGAGTTCCCAGATCTTCGGAACCAACGCCCCGATTTTGATTCCTCAGCCAGATAATTGTTTGAGCAAGCACACAAATGATCCATTAATCCGTTGCAATAGAGAAAACAACTATTTGTTCTTGATGCAGACTAAAAAAGCATATAAAGTAGATTAAGAATTACTTGCATCCGAATTTTTACTACATCCAAAGGTGTCATCACTAATGAAGTTATAACGCCTCCCAAAGCCGCAGCAACTATTCGCTTGGAGATAATAACATCGTCCAGACCAACCTCCGGAGCACGCATCCCGTTGGTCTAAATGTGCACTGAGGTCAAGAATGGAATTTTGTGCGGCAATAATTGTAACTAGCTAAAGTATTTAATTTAATTTTCTATGTATATTTATTATTGTTATCTATTAATTATTATTTAATATATTGATTATATAGTTAATTATGATTAATTTTTTCAAATGGATAGACTTTAAATTAAATTTAAGTGGTTTTAAAGAATTTAAAGTATTTTTGTATAAACTCAGCAAGTTTATGAATAATTAATGAAAGAATTGTGAATATAATTTTTCGAGAATCTTGCTGTCACAATATATCTGTTTTCGGTGAATAATTAAATACTGCCCTTTCTATTATAGCGGTTTATGTATTCCTGCTCCAAATGTAACCCTGGGGGCATTAGTCGCTTCATACTTGTCGTTTCCAACTGACATTGGCTAGTGTCTTTTCAGCCCATTCTTGATGTAAAGTGGCACACTTAATAGACATACATGTTCACCGTTGGCGATATTGCGGTCAACTTTCTATGGTCATCTATACCTTAAGAGTAGCAAAATGAATACATCGTCCGAACCTTTGAAGTATATCTACACAATTTAGAATTCACCTTTACGTCCAATTTAACAACAACTCATACTCTGACTGCCCAATAACCATCTATTTGCGAATCTCATGTGGTATTAGCATTCCCTCGAATAGTAGCTCAACGACAACAAGAAAATTGATAAATGATATTAGCGATCGCGTATATCACAACAAGAGAATGAAAGACAGTAAATATAACATGAATTAAGTTAGCAGAAAAAAGGGAGAAAGGTTAGCGGGGCAAAATATTTTCGAGCCATTATTGGGCGGTAGGGAGGAAAGAAGACGAGATCGGTTGACTGTGTCACAGCTGAGTTGTCGAGTTTCCATTCCACCTCGCTTGTTCATCCGTGTCATCGGGCATATGAGAGAGTCTCGAGATATTGCCCTAAATTTGTATAGGAGAAAAAAGCAATCTTGATCAAATTGTACTGCAATTCATGTCCAATAAAACGCTTTGGAGAGCTCACCTGCCGTCTGTAGGCTCTCCCCTCATCCGATTCAACATTACTGGATTTGGGACGAGATTCGGAATTTTCACTAGGTTCACGACCAAGGGTTTGTCCATCTCGACCGCCAACGTCAGCACTACCCCAGAGGGTTTGCCATGTATTTTGTCCAAAATTAATCAAACCAGCTCCGAGATAGTACACAGATTCACCTACATTCCGAATTCCATTCCATACCAAACCAAACATATACGACATAATATCTAAGACAAAGTTAAATATGACTTATTGGCTCTTTTCCACATTGTTTAAATATAAGAGACTTAAAAGCTTACTCTGAGAGTATTCAGAGACAGACCTTCTAGAAAGCGAAATCGGCGATGGTAAACTCTGCAGAGTGAGAACAGAAGAAGGCCAAAGGTCAAGATCACGAAGCGTTTTCGCGTGTTCATCCTCTACCGAGAAGTTTCGGGGTGGTGGCAATTGTGTTTGACGGAAAATGTAACCACTGGAGACAACTGGAGCGAAGGAAGAGCGCATTGCTTCACTCAACGGAGGTACAGTGACGCCGTTGTACGTAGAAATTTCATTTCCTCGTACACGCGCGGTAATGTAATCCCTCACATCGGTACCTAAATAAGCCCCAGATGAAAACACACCAATCATATGGGCGCCGTCTGGTAGCCGTATTTGGAGACGAACCTGTAACAACAATAAGGTGAATGTGTTATATATTGAACAAAGTAAACGTGCCTCATTGGGGTCAAAAGAGAGTGATTTCCTTTCTGAAGGTAAGGTTGCGGCTGGCGAGGGCTTGGGAGCAACCGCGGACATGCGCTCGCGTCTATCAGCTTCAATTTGAGCAAGAACTTGGCGCCGCGCAGCTTCCCTTTCAGCCTTGTCACGTTTTTGTTCCTCCAACCGCTCCCGAATTTCTCTTTCCCTTTGCATGCGCTAAAACAAAATAATCACTGTATTTATAAATGTTATTAACTCAGAAAGGAGTCGAGACAAGGATCTGATTCTGTGAACTCATTTTAACGAGCCTAGAAATCTACGAAACGTTGATAGGTTCCAAGCCTATTTGGGAGATTAGTAAAAGTCAAAGACACTTATAAATAAACGAACAGTTATTTCGCTAAAACAAATGAGACCAAATTAGAATGATATTGTTTCTATCATGGAATTAACCGGTTAACAAAGTGGTGGCAAAAACGTGTTGATGTTTTCAAACGGCAAATTCTTTATCAAATAAAACCAGTATATTCACCACAGTTTTTTTTAAATATTCCCTTCAACATCCCAAAACCCAATTAAACTACGTGCTACTTAATCAAATAAACTTCAATTAAGCTTTAGCACAAAATAATACCTTGAATTCGGTCAAATTGCGACCTTGTTCGCGACGCTTGATTTCTGCTTCATGAGTCTTCTGAAATTCTTCGACTGCTTTTTCCTTTTTCTTTTCCTCAATGAGACGTTTGGCGTGCTCAATTTTATTCTTTAAGCTTAATCCTGGATGAGAAGCTTCACCATCATCGTTTCCTTGAGTTGATGAACCATCATGATTAGATGAAATCGTCTCATTAATAGGCAAAGATTGAGATAATTCGATGGTTTCTGGTTGTTTCAGCGTGGCTTCATCACTAGCTTTTGCACTTTCGGTCCTTACAGTCTGCAATTCTTGAGCTCTCTCATCCTCTTTAATAAGTATATTTTCATCAGGTACTTGCCGACTTTGAGATTTCATTTGATCTACTTCACCTTCCTTAACTTCAATTAAATCTACAAATAGATCATGATTGATTACTATTACCAAATAATCTATACACAGAAGATCGCCTAGTAAAGATGCTTACGAAAAATTGTGATAGTTTCTTGCAACCAATGTGAGATCTGGTTTTGAGTAAAGTCTGTAGATTTGACCGATAAGACTTTACCAAATGGAGAGATGAGATGAATACAAGGAATGGATGGGACCGAATAAACTGCGCAAAACTGAGTAAAAGATGTCGACCCAGATTGAAGTCGAAGGCCTATAAAAAATAGATTTTAATAATAAAGAGCCGCAAGAATTTCAAAGCAAATTAGGCATGTAAGATATTCACATATTATATCACTGCATTGATCAGCCACTTCATCCGAGTCTAAAGCTTCTGATATTTGTTTGGATTCATCTTCTTCACCTAAAGGAGGAGTAAAATATAACCTCATTTTTAAACGCAAATAAAAATTATCGTAAAATTCCGTACCGCTTGAAAAGACGAGGAAGAGCTTCCCATCCGTCTTAACTTTCTTGATACACTGTGCGATATCACCAGAGAACCACTCCATTGCAAAAATTGTGCGCAAAAGAATCTGGGGAAAAACAGAGAATTGCATTAATTGGAATTGAGATGAAAAAAACATAATTAATTTGAAAGTTCAAAATTAGCCAAATAATAACCCATTCGATTAAGGTATTCGTAAAATTATTCGACAAACGTAACGAATTTACAACAATCTAGTTGAGAAAATGGCAAGTACATCCAGATACCTGAAGTGAGAAAAGGATACAATAATAGGCTAAGGAGAGGTTAACAAGACCAATAGAAAGCTAAGCCATTGAAGACACCCAATCATACGTCAAAAAAAGGCTTATTTTATATAAGGGTAAAACGCATCGAAATAAGTGTTTTGACAAATAATGTTAATTATGGGGCAGATATTGGATTCACAAAAGTGAAAATCACCAATATTTTTTTGTATGGCAAATAATTGACCGATCGTTTTCCGATAATCTGGACCGCTAAAAAACATCCAGAACTCATACTTATGCCTACAATGGTATATCTATAAGTCAAATCACTACAATTCTCTCTTCTACGAACTCGAAATCTTTAAAAATATGGGTTTGGGTTTATGCTAAAATTGCCACTCAACTCCATTCTAAACTTTATTTAGTTACTTCAAATGGCAGGCATTTTAGTAGTTATCATTAGCCCTTTAGCTGACTTCGGGTATCACAGAGAGGAGGAATAGCAAAGTCACATAAAGTCGAGAGGGAGAACAGAAGAGTGGTTCACAGATGGAAGAGAGAGAGAGAGAGAGAGACAGGTACAAAGGCAGAAAAAAGGATAGATGAGTACTGTGGGAGTGGTGGAATATGGCATACAGTCGGGTTATGGTAGTTTGAAGTCATAAGTCAACAGGCTGTTTATAGCCTTTTTCCATATGAGTATACGTTGCTCAGGATGCTCCACTTGGAGGTAAGTCTATCACCCCCCCCCCCCCCCCCTACTCTAAGCTTATATCTTTAAATATTATCAACTATCCATGTAATGCATCCAACGTCTTACCACTAACAAATCCTCATATCCCCTCTTATTCTTTCTTCTTTTGTTGTCTAAAGCGAACTGCTACAAAAATAAGCCTTGACTTATTCTCAAAAATCTATATGGCAATTTCCAGTAATTTGTAAAAGCTCTGGACTTGAAATATCGTAATTGTGTAGTGGTGAAAAACGTATTGTAGGTGAAGCGTTCATTACAATTATGATACCACCAAACATGTTTAGTCAACGTCTATATCTAGCATAATTTGAATGAACTTTAATTGGTGATTAACTGAGCAGTCCTCCGCATCTGCAGCAACACTCTGCTGAGTGTTTGGCTGCGCAGTTTAATTGTGTGAAGATTGTGTTTTCCACATGTCCTTCTTATTCACTTTCTTTCTTTTGAATGTCGATGATTACTCCTAGTAAAATGACATTTTTCCCTTAAACTTAGCCCTACCCCATAATAAAATCAATATCACTTTATATCTTTAGTTTTGTTCAGATTCATCAGAAGACAACAGGAAAGTCGTGATTTCTACAAACAGACATTTTAGTGTTAAAAGAGGACTTTTAGTTTCATAATAGAATTTTGTTTCATGTCTGCTACAAATAACAATTGTGCTCTAATACTTAGAGAATAAACAGTATTGATAGACATTTAGACGGTTCTGAAGTGCTTTTGCGTGTTAACACTGTAGCGGATTGCTACGCTAGTAAAGCCTGACCTGGTTAAAGACTTGTAGCGGATTGCTACCTTAGTAAAGCCAGACCGGTTGAGAATTGTAACGGATTGCTACCTTAGTAAAGCCTGACCGGATTGCATTGTAGCGGATTGCTACGCTAGTAAAGCCTGACCGACTCAGAAATCTCTATGGCAGATTCTCCAACATCTAGCTAGACCCCCAGAACAAGCTAAGCTATTGCCCAGCTATAAGGGAAACAGACGTGTAGTACGGAATACGTTTATTCAGTACGTATATTGATAAATTTGGCAAAGCGATTAGTTATCAGATAACTCTAGCATGATTCGTGTGAACATTAATAGCTAAATATTTCTGAGTAATATTCTATAGCAGGATTTCTATTTGGTCATTGATGGAGTGTCCCACAACACAGAGGTACTTAAATTGACACCAATAATTAAACGGAGATATTGCAAACGAGGTATGATGACTGTTTAACGAAAAACTTTTTGCATAGTTAAATGTAGATTCAAGATATTTTTTTGGGTAGAGAAGTTTGAATCACTTAATTTATTGTTTGGATGCAAATATCCCCTCAGATCCACTACAAATATTCTAATTGGAATGTTAGTCAAAGTTTCCAATTTTATTAGAAGCAGAATCTCGTCATATTCCATCATGATAATATTGTTGATATCTATGGGCGCCTGTCGACTGTTGTTGAAATGTTATTATTAAACAAGTTCAAAGTCGTTGATCAATTTTGCATTATTGTTATTTATTTAATATTATAATGCCTGAATTATATCTTATTTACTTAACTAATGAAGCACTACATTTTAGATTCAATGGTCATCCCTAATTGCGAGTTTTTATTTTAACTTATTTTTTAACTCTCTGTTGTTCCATTTTTAACAATTTTCCGCTCATGGAATTGCATGAATTTATTTCTGAGTTAGTATTTCCTAGAGCAAATATTAGAATTTCAAATTGTTGTCTTGCATTTCGCATGACTTAATATACGCTGAATTTTTTTCATTTTAGTTTCCATTCTCGGTTGCTACCCTGTGATTCCCTCCCAATACCTTAATGGGTAATTTTAATCCGAATAAGTCTTATCACCACAAAAAATATTTTCATATATATTCATATGTATAAAAAAAATTTGAATAGTTTCCAAAAACAGATGCTTTGTTCCTTTCAAAATGTTTGAGCAATATTACAGATTAATTTGATATCAATATTGAGAACCTTACGAGATGGTTATAGACAATGATGTGCTCATGATAACTAAAATAGACTCAAGATTCTGATTATATTTTCTCTTTAATACTCGCCTTACTCAAAAGAGTACTGTATGTGGCTAAATAATGTAAGTTATAAAAAAGTCATTTGCATATTGAAACACACTACTACGTTAATATTAGCGAATAAATATAATATGTTAATAGATATCAAGCAATAAATTTTCATTTACTTTTTAAAATAGTTGCCATTTAAGTTAATACGTTTGTTTGGAGGCCTTCTAGGTGAAGGTCACTTATTCGTTTAATTTCGTTGTGATGGGGTTTGCGATGTTGAGGCTCGTACGTTGACTTGCAAAGTTTAATTTTTTTCCTCTTAGGTGTCATTGAGATCTGCTCCCAAAGTCTTCAATTGCCAACTCTCTCGTTACCTTTCAACTGGTGAGAAGGATCTTGTTGTTATCGGTTCTGGCCCCGGTGGATATGTGGCAGCCATTAAGGCAGCCCAGTTGGGCATGAAGGCACGAAATCATATTTCTTTTTAGATTTCTTTATTAGACAGTTTGCATTGAAAAGTACCCAACTTTCGGTGGCACTTGCCTAAACGTCGGATGTATCCCGAGTAAATCACTTCTGAATAACTCCCATTATTATCATATGTGCAAAACCGACGACATGAAAAACCGTGGTATCGGTCTAAGTGATGTTAAACTCAACCTTGATGAAATGATGGCTGCAAAGAGGAATTGCGTCTCCTCACTCACCAGTGGTATTGCACATCTTTTCAAAGCAAACCGTGTTGAAAGCGTGCAAGGTGTCGGAACAATCACCAAGCCTAATGAAGTCACCGTCAAGAAACCCGATGGATCTACTGAGGTCATTAACACCAAAAATATTCTCATTGCTACCGGTTCAGATGTGACCCAATTTCCTGGAATCAACATTGACGAAAAGGAATTTATAACTTCTACTGGTGCCCTTTCTCTTGAAAGAGTTCCAAAACACATGGTTGTTATTGGTGCCGGTGTTATCGGCGTTGAAATGGCGTCTGTTTGGAAACGTCTTGGTGCCAAGGTGACTGTTGTGGAATATCTCGGTCATATCGGCGGTATGGGAATTGATATGGAGATAAGCAAACAACTCCAGCGTATACTCCAACGACAAGGTTTTACTTTCAAATTAAACACAAAAGTTGTTTCGGCTGAAAAGACGACAGATGGTATTAGCGTTGCTATTGAGGGTGTTAAAGACGGAAAGACCAGCACTGTAAATTTACATTTTCATATCTTTAATTAATGCTCTTTTTTTCTCCTACAGCTTAGTTGTGATGTCGTTCTTGTCGCAATTGGCCGTCGTCCTTATACAGAAAATCTTGGATTGGAGAATGTGGGTATTGTACCTGACAAATACGGTCGTGTCCCTGTTGATAAGCGTTTCCAGACTCAGGTCCCCAAGTAAGTCATTAATATTACAAGCTCGTTGATTTCACGTTTTTTCCAGATAAATAAGCATATCTTTTCTTTCAGCATCTACGCCATTGGCGACGTTATTGAGGGTCCGATGTTAGCACACAAAGCAGAAGATGAAGGCATTATTTGTGTTGAAGGAATGCTTGGCGGAAAGGTACACATTGACTACAACTGTATCCCCAGCGTGATCTATACTCATCCCGAGGTCGCTTGGGTTGGCAGGAGCGAGGAAGATTTGAAGACCAACGGAATGGAATACAAGTACGTATAACCCCTTTTTCGACTCCAAATGTTAGATGTCTATACTAATAGCTTTTTTCAGGACTGGGAAATTCCCTATCTCAGCCAACTCCCGCTCTAAGTGTAATCTGGAACAAGAGGGTTTCTTTAAGGTTTTGTCAGACAAGACTACTGACAAAATTCTCGGTGTCCACCTCCTTGGTCCACAAGCTGGTGAACTTATTGGTGAAGCCTGTCTCGCTATTGAATATGGTGCCTCTGCAGAAGATGTTTCCCGTGTCTGCCATGCTCACCCGGTAAGTTCATTTTTTTAGTTTCTTCCTTTACTATAACTTCTTTTAAATATTATTTCTTCTTGCAGACTGTCAGTGAGGCACTTCGTGAAGCTTGTACTGCCGCTTCTTTTGGCAGGGCAATCAACTGCTAAAGCATGTGTGTGTAATCTTTTGAATATAAGCCTGCCTAAAGCTTAAAGTTAACCTCTTAGCTTTGGTCTCATTTTTGATAAAAAGTGGCTCTTTCGTGCGCAATGAATAAATTTTTCCTTAAGTAAAAGGCGAATTTTTCATGGTCTGGGGTGATTAAAAATATGGTCGAAAAGTGAGACTGGTTCACTAGCGTGTTGTATTGTCGTTTGGCGACGCTTTAATAGTAAGAATTTAAAGTGCTCTTTATGTGTTTGTCACCTAAATACCCTATGATTCGAATGCTTTTTATTAAGATATTATTTATTTCAAATGGCAGGCATTTTGATAGTTATCATTAGCCCTTTAGTTGACTTCGGGCTTCACAGAAGGGAGGAACATTAAAGTGAGAAAAATTGGACAGGGGAAAAGAAGAGCAATTCACAGATGAAAAAGACAGACAGACACAAAGGCAGAGAAGAGGTTAGGTGAGTACTGTGAAAGGGGGCGAATATGAGAAACAGTGGGGTTATGGTAGTTTGAAGTCAGAGGTCAACTGCCGGTCAATAGACTTTTTTGCTGTATGAGTATACGTTGCCCAGGATGCACCACGTCGAGGCAAGTCTATCGCGCACCCCTTATTAAGATATAGTAGCACGGGAATTTACCGAGTAGTTGAGGCGTATGAGTGGTAAAGGAATGGGTTATATTTGGTGTAGTTTGATTAAGGAGACGGAGAACTTATAGATTCGTTGGACGCTGCGGAGTGGCGTGTACCCTTTTAATGACCTAAAACGCCAGTTAAGACAGCGAGGACACAAATCTTGTACGCTTCATCATTCGGGATGACCTCATGATTTTAGGCAACTGAACGTGACTCCCATCGTTGACATTGATGATGGTCCAAATAGGGTCCTTGATATTGAAATATCTGAATTATTAATTAAAAAATAGCAACTCCAATTAGGGAACGTTTATCTTTATTCATTATGGGTGGTAGGATAGCATCATGGAACATCCTTGGTGAGAAAGTCGAATTTTACCACTCCTTCCTCCAAATTAAACTAATTTAAGAACCGATGAATACATCGACCCTTGCGCTACCGGTGAATTGCATACCTGATTTATCGTCTTCGCAAAAATTGGGCTTAAAATGTGGGATCGAAATCACATTGAAATACGTCATCGGGATTTTGCAAATGAGCCAAAAGGATAAGGCAAACCCAATCCAATTTTAAAATGATTTCCCTCCTTCCCCTCTTAAAACTGAGTTTTCTTCCTCTTCATAGGTAGTTAAGAGGGACTACAAAAGTTGCGCATTACATTGATATCCTCAATTGTTCTGTGTTATATCATGTAACTTTTTTATGCTTATTTTTATCCACTGTTTAATCAATCCGCTTTCTTTGTTCATGCTACTCCACATTTTACTTCAACACACAAGGAATTTTTTTGTTAAATTATGAATCCTTAGTCTGAAAGTATGCCTACATTTAAAGTATGACCGTATTCATCGCCTGAAATGTCCTGTTATTGTTTAACAAAAATACCATTAGGACAAATAAAAATTTCTTAAATAATAATGAGCGTGGATTATTTCACTTTTGATTGGTAAAAGTGCAATCTCTTCAATGCACTTCATTTTGCTCTTCTGTGTGCGAATGATGCTCCTCCCCCCCCCCTCCCCCAGCACCAAAAAGTTCTAAATCGTAGTGCACGCTTGTGCGATTGAGCAAAGGAGTACGTGGTGTACTCTTTACCATACACCTACGAATTTCAGCTAAGGCATTTCTGCTTTCCACGCTCGTCGTAAGATGCTTTATTTTCATCCACTCTTGGTTGCATAAATTTAGACCTAAACAGAAACTGTATGCAAACTAAAAAATAGTTGAATTAAAATAATCAATTTTGGACCAAGTAACTTGATGCAAAGTTTGTCAGGATGTTGGTTGAAGTTGAGGGGACTTGTGTGAAGTTCATTCTCTAAAAGGTTAGTGAATCTAGACCAGTCAGCCTTCTTGAAGTTCCATGATAGCTTAGTTGGCACTTTCCTTGTCATGCTTTTGCTGCCGATGGTAATACTAGCAATGACAGGTTTGTGACCAGAACCAGAATCGTCAATTATTTTGCGGTGTGTATGCTCACTGATGTCACTTGAAGCCAAGAGTAAGTCAGGAGTTGTTCTGGTTCCATTGTAGTGCAAATATGTAGCCGGATCCTCATTGCTATAAATAAGTTCCA
>UZAE01000100.1:0-38015 GCA_900617975.1 Rodentolepis nana | reverse complement strand
TTATTATGTATATCAAATGGCAGGCGTTTTGATGGTTATCATTAGCCCTTTAGTTGACTTCAGACTTCACAGTGGAGAAGGAACATCAAATTGAAAAAGTCGAGAGAGATAGGGGGAACAGAAGAGTGTTTCAAAGATGTAAGAGACAAACACAAAGGTAGAAAAAAGGTAAGAAGAGTACTGTGGAAATAGTCGAATATGGCATAGAGTGGGGTGGTGGTAGTTTGAAGCGAGAAGTCAATTGCCAGTTAATAGAATTTTTTGCCGTATGAGCATACATTGCCCAGGGTGCACCACGTGGACGTAAGTCTATCGCACACCCCCACGTGGTTAAAATATTCGTTTGCAATCGACGTGAATGATTCGCCTCTAATTTTGCTTTATTTACTTAAATGAGGAAGGCGACTTAGTGGCAAATAAGTAGGTGGTCCACTTAACGATGTAGAAGACAACTGTTACTAACTCTCGTAAGTAATCGACGTTATCGATTAGAATGTCCACAATTAATTACTGGTATCGTGAAGTTTTTTCCCAACGTAAAGATTTAGAGTACATTCACTCAGATCGTAATTTATGGATGTCATTATAGAAAATACGTTTTCACGGGAGAGACGTATAATTTCGCCTCAGTTAGGCTATTTAACTACTACTTCCAATTTATTCCTTCGTATTGTTACGTCATTTTCCTTTAAGTTGAACAATATGAGTAGTTGTTCTCCTTATATTTTTCATCTATACCTCTTTATTCAAGACATCAGCAACACAGGAGCTTCTATTGCCTCGGCACCTAAAGACGTGCTTCAACAAGCCAATAATACAACAGCGATCAAATTCTGAATTCCCAATTGGGCTTCTTTTATTTCTTTAAGCTGAACTTTCTTTATCTTATTTCTCATTATTTTTTCATAAAGTGACAGAAAAACACTTTTTAAATTCGCGCTAATCGAAACTGCCCTGTATTTGCTATTCTATGTAAGCAAAAAGCATCTTTGTTTACAACCTGCAAAAAATGGCATTTTGTCTACTCTTGTGTGCATGTACTACATTTGAAAGCGTTGCTCACACTTTTTCTATACGCAACTTTTATGACGCGATTAATCTGCCTATCTGCATGAGAGTTTAACAAGGCAGCAACTATGAGAGAGGAAGTGACATGACTATATTAAACTTGTGAAATTTGAAACATATGAGATTTCGAGCGAATTTACGAGAATAAAAATGAAAATGAAGAATGAGAATGCTGAAAGCAAATCTCTCGTAATTCAAATTGAGAAGGGAAACTAAATACAGCTGAAGATTATTGGAAAGTCCTTCAGGAAGGGAATGAGTTTAATCAGAGCTTTTAATAGCATGATAAATTCCCTAAAAAGTCTTTTGCAAATTTGACCTCTGGATAGCTTAGCATATAGATTTTATCTATTGGCAGTGTCTTCTTATTATTTTACTTTGTGGCACGCCTTTAATTGCAGCTTTATAAAACTTCCTTTAACATCAAGTAGCGTACTGTTTCCTCCTCTGTTAGTGGTCTAACCCAACGCTGAGTTAAGTAAATGTATTTGGATAATTGATCCTTCATCACACCTTTCGGCACTTAACGCTAATCACATTTTATTATTCCGTATTTCCAATCAGTTAAGTACAATTATAGCCATATTAGAATATGATATCTTCGAAATCCAAAAATAACCATCATATCGATCCATATATTAAATTAAATTCCTCTAAAAGGCGATTATAAGTGAATAATTAGTCTATTTCTGTTTGGTAACTGCTAAATTAACTAGGTTTGTAGTATGAGTGGTAGATTGGCGAATATATTTGCGCTGCTGTTAATAAGGAGAAAAATGTTTGAGAGCATTAGCTAAATCGTCATATATCTTATTGAATTCTATGTGTTGGTACATAAGCCAAACCATAATGATTTGCGTATTCTAAGTGTATAATAACTTAATAACTTTGTTGACGTCATTTCAATTTCTGTGAGTTATGTTAAAGATTGTGAATGCTGACTGCAGTTCAGAGATTTGCAAATATTCTCAGGGTAAATGAAGGCCGATTAGTAACCTGAGATGTCATGTAGGTGCATTTGCATGAAAACCAACCAAATGGAATTTGACAATTCTTTCATGCTTTACACCAATATCTCGTTGTAGTCCAAATATTGTTCATATTTACTTGGAGAAATCGTGCCTTATCTGCTTACCATCTTTTGAATATAGTAGACACTTCATCACTGCATATGTGTATTAGCCGAAAAAAACAATATTTCTGATATACGATTTCTCATTGGTATGCACACCATTGCTTGATTAATTACTTAGCCAACTCACAATCTAGATTATAATTACGCGTGCATTTTCTATGCTCAAGTAAAAACTATAATTTTGACTGACTTCTGACAGGCCTTTTATTTTTTAAAGTGCTTTGAATGATTCCGAAACTTTGGAAGAACTTGGGTGGTAATAGGGAAAGTATTGGGTTGGCAACCAAGTCATTGCCGTTTTTGTTGACGGATTCACTCTATACTTTCTTTTGTTTTGTTAACGTGGCCAGAGCATCTAACCTTTATTTTTTTCTTACCGTATGGACTTCTAGGTTAATTGGTAAAAATTTTTTTTGTTTAGTTCTTTAGTTTTGTTTTTATCCCAATTTAAAAATGAAAGAACAGGACGTGCACTTCCGACACATTTTATTGTATTACTTCCGAAAAGGCAAGAACGCATCGCAAGCACAAAAGAAGTTATGTGGCGTATATGGAGATGAAGCCTTAAAAGAAAGGCAGTGTCGAAATTGGTTTGAAAGATTTCGTTCCGGTGATTTTTCACTGAAAAATTCACAACGATCTGGCCGCCCAGTCGAAGTGGATGAAACCCATATCAAGGCCATTATCGATTCAAATCGTCACAGCACAACACGAGATATTGCAGAGAAGCTGCTCAATGTGTCGCATACATGCATTGAAGTAAAATGAAACCCTTGGTTATGTCAAGAAACTTGATTGATGGATCCCTCACCAGTTAAAGGAAATTCATTTGACGCAACGGATTAGCATCTGTGATTCGCCGCTACTGAAACGCAATGAGAATGAGAATGATCCATTTCTGAAGAACCTAGTTACTGGCGACGAAAAGTGGATAGTTTATAACAATGTTACTCGCAAGAGATCATGGGTGAAGCAAGATCAACCAGCCCAAACAGTATGAAAAGCAGAGATTCACCAAAAAAGATTATGCTGTCAGTCTGGTGGTGGGATCACAAAGGAATTTTGTATTTTGAACTCATGCCGCAGAACCAAACGATAAATTCAAATGTGTATGTTGAACAACTGGCAAAACTGAAGGATGCAGTTGAAGATAAGCGGCCGCCGGCATTATCAAATCGGAAGGCTGTTGTTTTCCATCATGATAACGCAAGGCCCCACACATATTTGGTTACTCGGCAAAAATTATTGGAACTGGGTTGGGATGTTTTGTTTTGTTTTGTTACACCCACCATATAGCCCTGACCTTGCGCCTTCGGATTACCATTTGTTTCGTTCCATGCAAAACTCTTTAAATGGTAAAATTGTTAACAACGCGGATGATGTCGGATCACACCTAATTCAGTTTTTTAATAGCAAAGACCAGACATTTTACGAACGGGGAATTTTTACTCTGCCAGAACGATGGAAGAAGGTAATCGACAAGAACGGCCAATATCTAATTGAATAAAGTTATATTTTTAAACAAAAATTCCGAATTTGCCTTCTTATTTGAAATTGGCAATGACTTAGTTGCCAACCTAATAGTTAACTTTTACATCTGTCATATTATTGATAACAATAGCCTTGTTAGTTGATGCGATTCCCATGACGAAAATGGATATCACTGGTTGATTGTAATTTGCCCGAGAAATATTTTAGTTAAATTAGTACGGTTCAAAAACACCAAACGTTTAGAATTAGTCTTTGATTGTACGTGAGTTTACATGGTTTCTCATTCTTATATTAATATGAAGTCGACTTAAGTAGTTATTTGAGGCTTAAGATTTGTTTTAGTACTCCAATCTAAATATTACCTTGTAAACTTCTTTAGTCATGATCTATTTCACTAAAAATGTTCCTCCTAACATAATCAATTGCCCCTCACGAGGTCTTATAGAACATACTGTGTCGCAAAATCTACAAAACGTAATTTCCTTTCGTTAATTTTCTTTGACCTTTGATAAGTATTTGGATCTAATTTGTCTGACATCTTAAATGGAAATAAAAGGCACGTTGTTTTTGATTTGGTGGTGGTTCTACCTTCAATCATCACGTACTCGCATGAACATCAATTAGTACTAAGTATAAACTGTCCTTTTAAGAGCACTGAATCTTGATTTTCAACGGACTGTAGTGCCACTTCCTTGATGACCCGGCCAAGTACTCAATTGACTCAAACAGATTTCTTAATTAAGGTTTGTAAGCATTTACAATTTATCAATTGAGAAGTTTTTGGGTATGTTATACGAAAATTCATTTCCATTATTTAACCAGAACGGTCTTCTTAAACTGAAATAAATATTAAAATGTATCTCAATTAGTTTTGTCTAGATATCCTGGAGCAATGAATTAGAGGTTGGAGTGAGGGCGGAGTCTTCCACTGGGTATGGTAATGAATGTGCAGAAATAAATCCAATTATTGAACACACTATGGAATTTGTTTTAATTTTCAAACTTTGATTATCTCCATACGAATGAATTCATACTGTTTAGAAGTCCTACAACCTCATTCTCGTTGTGCTATCGAGTTAAAAATGAAATATTCGATAGGAGAAGGATGGTCAGAAAAAATTGTAACATGATTCCTTCCAACCAATATATGAATAAAATAAAAATTATTTGTTGATTTATTGCTTATTTTCAAACATTTTCTCTAAAGTACATGTTAATCCACTCAGTAATCATTTGTCTGCACTTTGTAAACCAGGCAAAACTTTATAGTAAATGTTATAATTAAATTTATCTGCTACTTTAATTGAATTTCTTATAGGTTATTTAATTTAGTAAACCGATTTGCACTAAGTTGATATAATGAAATGTAAAAGTGATTCGATTAGATTTTGGAATCGATTCGTGTTGTAGACTTGTGAATTTATTTCTTCCTGAAGGAAAAAAACCGACAAAAAACCAACTTGAAACAAATGTGCTTGAAGTTATTGACAAAAAGACACTGTTTGGTTTGTGGATGACGATGTAGATTATATCGAAGTAAAGAGAAACAAGTCGTTTTTCTTGAAAAATAGTCAAGTTTAATCAATCTAAAGAAAGGAAGAAAACGTTAGTTTAATTCTTATTCAAGTTAATAATTTTAAAGCATTTTGGTTAGCGGTAAGAAGTCGCTTGTTAAAACAAAATTTAAACCTTCGTGACGAAAAATAGAAAGCTGCCATTTTAGATTGTGCGCGGTTATTTTCAATCTCCAGCTGATCACACTGCAGCATTTACTCACAAGTGTGAAAGTATTTAGTCTAAATAGGAAATTTTTCTTTTTTCCTCCACTTCATTAGCTATATTTTTTGAGGAAAACATGAGACTTAGTATAACACTCAGTTATCTTTTTAAGCAGGCACAATTTTCTGCGGTTATATGCTACTTACGTGAATACATCATATGATCAGGTGGTCCAACTATCATGCCTAAAGCAAAAATGCATTTCGAAATATATATATATTTTATTATCCTAGTCAGGAAAGTTTCAATTTTACGGAAAATGTCTTGGAAAAAATTTGATTCTTAGGCTCTTATCAATACATTGAACTAGACTTCTGTGGTTTTGGCTGCAAATGTGACCAGAATTTGGAGAATTGAAGAAAAAAAAGGTGAAGTTAAATTAACTGAGTTTGCTTATTGCTGTTAGAAGACAATTCCAAATACAATTCACTGACAGGATAGAGTATAAGATCAGGTTCGGGGTGGGCTAAACATGAGAGAAAACCACAGCCAATAAGTACTCAGTACGTTGTTAAGATATTAAGTGAGATAAAATTAAATGATCACACACAAGTAGGAAGCCCAAATAAACGTGTGAAAACAAAGCGAAAAGAAAAGAAAGCATAGGCAGTGATCTATGAATGGACTGATAAGAATAATGATAATAATTTGTCAAGTTAAATGCTCTCAGTGCCTTAGATACTACGGTGATGTTAAGCAAAGAAGTTGGAATACGACTTTCATTTACCTCTTGTAGCGGAGGAATCGCGGAAATATTTTCGATATACGTCTTCTTCGGTGAAAAATTTATCTAGCCAAGATAGCCAAAATAGAACTCAGAAACCATGGCATTCAATCATCTCAACGCACATTTAAGCAATGGAAATACGAAATCGAATTATTAATATATAAGAATATTCTCCTTGAGTTAATATTTTCTCTCTTTTATGTTTTATTCCTAGGAACTTTCATTTGTAGCAAATCTGTTACTTACTTCCATATGGACCGGGCCGAAGTTCGGGGATCACTTAAACGATTATTGGTTTTTTGTTAGAGATAATAAGGTACTTCAGAAGCATTTTAAAAATAGTCTTACCTCCTTGATACAAGCCATTGCCTATTATTAGAAAATAGGATTTGCTATTAAATGTGGTATAAACCGATTCAATGATTATTTAATGCTATTTAAAAATCATAAAGGGGAATCTTATAAATAAATTTAACAAGAATGTCTTTATTCGAATTGCACTGTCGTGATGATCTGATAACTAACATTTCTAAATAGAATGTTTTTTTCAAATACATTTATTGATTTTGTCAGCTAAATTTGTTTTGTTTACGTTTTGCGACATAAGAACTATCAGTCGATGACTTTTGATTGATTATTGTTCTTCACGTAATTGCACAAGACCTTCAAGGGATAAAACAGACAGCGCCTCGAAGTCTAACTCATTTTGCGTGCCTATCACAATTCTGGTTGCCCTAGCTCACCACCAATGGTTCAATTTCATCTCCCAATTACCTCTACTTATCCCGCTTTTTTCCTCTCGTACTCACTCCAATTCGTCCTACATTACACTTGGTCTTCTCATTCGGTAAACGCTGGTGTTTCTCGTTGGCCTTGGGATGATAATTAGTTCTTTGGTAAGGCAATTGGATTAACTTCTTTAGGCGATTAAGGTAGCTTCACTATCTAAGCCAAGCCTCTTTATACTTGTTATTCTGAACTCAATCAAATTAGAGTTATATTTGCAAAATCAGTAAATATGAAACTTTCGTCTTGAAAACCAAAAAATCCCTGAAACCTGCAATCATTTACGCTAAAACTTAAGCTGTAAAATCCTTATGTAAATCCTTATTGAACGATGATAGAAACATACGGTTTGTGCTACGATTCCTTTTGAAACCTAAAATAATGGAAACATGATTCAACTTTATCTCTTAATTTGATCATGCATTTTGCTTCCATTAAGCAAAACTAAATGTGCTAGGTTAGATAAAAACCGTAGAAAATATTCTTCTTACGAGATGTGCTTTCGTGAGGCGTTTTGCATTTGTGGTAACGTTCTACAAAAAAAACATGTTTCAGCATTTAATTTCGCTCTAGATTTGAGACCCAGGAAGATCATTAGTTCAACGGCAATTGCAAAAATTAAGTTTGGAAGCCTGCAAAGAAGCTAAGTTAGAAGGCCATGAGCAAAACAATTTTTCCGCTTATATAGTTCATGGTCGATAATAGAATTGTGGTCTTAAGTTCCGATGTTATTGTCTATTTTGTTTGAAAACGTACCAGAACTCATTGTATTTCCACCTTGTGATTTGCCTTTAAATTTCCATTTAAATTATTTAACGTATCAGTTGGTGATATATTTTAATATAAATAATCGAAAAATGTTTAATTTTAATATCCCTCTACTGGCCTAAGTCGATTTAAACTTATTTCTGAACAAATTACTTGGCTGAGACGTAGCGATCATCCTTTTTTCTCGAACATCTGAAATTTTAATGAAATTAAATTTCAACGCACTTCTCATTGCAACATATGTAGAGATGCAAGATTTCCTTTCCTGCTGAATACTTTCGCCATTAGATTTATGACAAACAGAACATCCACCAATTAATTAAAAATTTAAATAACTCAAACAAATGCAGTTTGTTTCCGCCATATAGTTATAATAAATCCGATAAATGCAATATCATAATACTGGACCTCACAAATCATTCGGTATTTAATATTTTAATATGATATTGTTCAATTATTCTTTTTATCTTGATTTTTGAATAGCTTCAACATACTCACTTGATTTACCGCGTGTGTTACTTTTACAATCTAAAATCAATAAAAAAGTGTGCATTTTTTATTTACTTAAAATTCTCTTCCAAAATTTTAAATTAATGACTGAGTAATTACTACGTGACTGCTAATTAAATTATAATATTAGGAAATGAACTACTCACAACAAGATAACGATGAAGGTGATACAGACGATAAAGAACTAAAGGATGAAGAATCGGAGCCTATCATGTGATTATCTGAAATATAAAAATTTGATTTGACGGCGTATAATAAACTGTCTCATGGCAATGACTCTAAATGAATTCGAATTATTATAACTCAAATTTCTTACGGTGTCTTCTGCTCCTGCGGTCTATAACAGAAGAAATACAATAAAAGTGTGACTTCTATTTCTTTCAAACATGTTAGGAGGTTATTAATTCAGATGCTGACAATTTCCATTGCGTTATAAAAGTAATTTCTCGATGTAAGACTCAGTGATACGTTAGCACATTTCTTTACTCTGATTTTCTGCCTCAACAAAACTTCCTATTCGAAAAAAACATCGTGCAAACAAAATTTAAATTTTTTGGAAATTTTAATCCGTTGAAATATTTTCGTTTGTAGAATAGTTAGTTCCGGACTTACAGCTGAATCTTCTCCTTGCCAGAGAACCTTGAATTTTAGTTTTAAAATAAAGATATCATAATAATACGTCGGTTAGCTTCAATTAATGAGCAGATTTTAATTTATAAATGATTAATATTTGTATACAATTTAGTTTTTGGGGATATATTTAATAATTCTACTCAAAACATTTGAACATTCCAATCAATATGCAAGAAATGTTGAGTTAATTGAATGCACAGCACATTATTGCTCTAGAAATGATGAAAATAGTGGAATTCCAAATTGTTGCCTTTGTCATTCAGTTTAGGTAACGTTGCTGCTATAACGTTGGCTGCTTTTGCCAGGACTACTCTCTTTCATTGATATCTGGGTATCTCTTTCCTTATATCCTCCTGGAAGAAGTAAAAACTATCAAAACTGCAGAATTTGACGGTTTTCTGGAGAAAATCAATGAAAAGGTCTGCTATTCCTATTTTCTAATTTCATCATCGCTTTAGCCATCCTACCCTAGAAGATTTATAATGACTCTATTGGAAACAAAGCATGGCAGTCTGATTAAAATCATCAAAGTTAGATGTTGAATAAAGGCCACAAAACAAATGACAATGCAGCATTTGATGGCATTTGCCTTGCCGTGATTAAATGATTACTTATGATAGTTTCTAAAGTTGATAGGCAAAATGAACTTCGTATCTCTCCTAAATTTCTCATTTGGTTTCTTCCTTGTACAAAATGGGCGCATTTGAAATTTAAATAAAATGGGACTTCGATGTTCTTTGACATGTGCTCATGGAATTATTTCGCTGTTCCTCGGTTTCATTCGACGAACGCTTGTATTTACGATGCTTTTCCATGTTGCTGTTGACTCTATATTCATGTCGTTGGCTCTATTAACTGTATACTTTTACTTGAGGATGTAAAATTTTAACCTGTAATTATTTATTTTCGGTTACTCCACCAACGAAATTAACTTACGTTGACGATCTTCAATAAGCTGGCAATCGCAGTGACACCCACACAGTTCACTAGTATAAAATGAAGAGGATTTGTTGGAAGAACAGCATGTTGATTCACAACATTTGCTGCAAGTGCATGAGGTACTGCTTCCACAGCAGCTGTCAGAATCACTATCGGAATCCAAACTTAGGTAATCTGACTGGTCGTCTACAGATCAAATTTAAGATGTAAGAAGCAACAAGGATAAAAATATCAATTTGTCAATAGGAAATTATCTTACTGAGATTTGGCCATTTCTTTGCCCAAAGAGATGCGCTTTGACTGTATGTATTTCTTGGTCCTAAAATGACAAAATTCGTGTAGCGATAAAGTTGTTGAATTACCCGTTATCTTAGACCCATTATAAAAAACTTTATTGATTAAAGAACTTGTCAAAGTAATTTAAGCGTAGCAAATAAAATTTATTTAATTATATATATAGCGTGCGTGTATGCGTGTGTAATAAGGCTTATGAAAATTAATGGGTCTAAGTAGTGTGCATTTGAGTTAGTGGCGGAAAGTAACTACAATACCATTTATTTTCTATTCACCACGATACAGAAGTGTATTGAGCTTTTTAAAAAAATTTCAATTTAAACTAAAGCGATTATAGTCTGTTAAAAAGATAATACGATGTAGCTTATTTGATGGAACGCGCGGAATGTGGTCGATTTTTGCATCAATATTTAGTCTACATTGTTTGCTGGCTCAACGCCGTTTGTTTGGTAACATTAGAAAGAAATCGTCTTGCTCTACAACTCTGGAGTGAGCATGCATAATATCTCGATATGAAATAAATATTATATAAATAATTTCGATCTCAACCCATTGTAAAACATATAAAGTGTTTTAAGATCTTCCATCATTTCGATTTTTCACTTATGTGAAAGGTTAACATCGGAACTTACTTTGTGAAGATACATTTCTTCTCATATTTGACGTCGCAGCATTTCTCAGTATATCCGCTAAATTAAAGAATATTAAGTTAAATTAATCTGACCTCATTAGAAATAAAATGGAGCCTATAAGTATTAGCTATTTTAAAAGAATATTCTGTATTTTGGACGCAATTAAAATAAATCTGCAATGCACGATTCAAAATCAAATAATAAATTAAAATGAAAGGGAAAAACAATATTTTATTGATTTTTTAATTAATAAATATTCATTTTCCTTGCACTTTTGGTTTGGCTCGTTTTACAAATCCTCTAATATCTCTTAGATTTTATTGAACTTTAAAATGTTTCAAAATATTTTAATTTTATTGACAATATTAATTAAAATAAACTCAATCGATTAAAGTAAGCCATTTTGAATATACACCTTTAGCTTCATCGTGCGTTGCTGACGCCTTGGCAAGCTCACAGTTTCTGGTGTAATCTATAAAGTATTGATAGAAGAAAAAACGTTTTATTTCATGATTTAATAAAAAGCACAATATTTTCAAAATATATTCTTCTTTTCAGTGACTACTTAAAAAGGCAAAATATATCCTAATTAACCAAAATATTATATGGTAGGACAATTAGCCATCATTCATAATACTTACTGTTAAAAACATAAGTTCCGTAATTGTCTTGGTATTCGTCAGCCATCTTCTCAAAAATCACCGATTCACTGCTATGAAGCAAACTAATTCAAGTCCTTAATCGAATGATGTGTAATTAAGAGGCATCTCAAACACCAGTCATCTCATTGGTTATGAAGGATTTGTTGTAATTAGTTACACAACTAAAAATTATATGTACATTGGTTGAAGTTTTCTGTAGGGGGGGGGATTAATTTTGACACTACCTTAATTTCATTTCATATTAGAAATTCATGTCTCTAATTTAGTGAATTGAAGTATAATTTTGTGATAATTACGAAAACTGTACAATATGTTTTATCCTGATTAAGGGTTGTTTGTGACTCGTAAAATATGACTTGATGCTAAACTTCAATTTATGACGTAATTCACTCAAACCATTCAATGATAGTATTGTTTTATTTACAAGATGCTACTAACTTAGCATTTCAAATTCTTCACTTATCAGAGGTAGGCATTGAAGTTGGTAAACGAAATTATTTAATAAAGCGATAGCTGACAGATTAAAGTGGATGTCACTTCTTATCAGATCTGAAGTATGTGAGCGTTGAAGTACGTCTAAGATGCCCCAGATTGTGACAATCTCTGTTATCCTCTCTCGGCAGTGAGAGATATTTCCTTTATTTTCAAGCCTCATGGGTAAAAATAAGCTATAATTTGTATTACTACTCATTTTCCACCGTTCCGCATAGAACTCACCACCTCTGACCATGCAGATGAACCCTTTTCACGCCACGTCACCAATGTACTTTTCCATAATATGATTTTAAATATCTAAAATGAGGAAAAGGAAGTTAAAATCATCATTTTGTAAAAAAAAGTATTTGTCCACTATGTGTGCGGTAAAAATTTCACTTCTAATTAATATTTTTATTTAAAGCTGTTTTGCCACGTAATTAATAACATTTCATGCTGCTTGCGCTGTTGCATAATTTAGGGTGGGATAAACAAGGTAGAGAGAGGGAGAGTTTCAGTGCAGGTACTGCATGTGCCAAAGTCATAAGTAACCACCAGAAAAACTAATATAAAGAATTAAATATAATTAGATCCATTCATCTCACCTAATAAGATCATGTCCTTACACCATTGTGAAGTGTTTTCAAAACGTCATGCGTGCTAAAATTATCGTAGGAGAAGAATTTCCGTTAACTTGGGTTGTTTATATTAGGTTGGCAACTAAGTCATTGCCGATTTCAAATAAGAAGGCAAATTCGGAATTTTTGTTTAAAAATATAACTTTATTCAATTAGATATTGGCCGTTCTTGTCGATTACCTTCTTCCATCGTTCTGGCAGAGTAAAAATTCCCCGTTCGTAAAATGTCTGGTCTTTGCTATTAAAAAACTGAATTAGGTGTGATCCGACATCATCCGCGTTGTTAACAATTTTACCATTTAAAGAGTTTTGCATGGAACGAAACAAATGGTAATCCGAAGGCGCAAGGTCAGGGCTATATGGTGGGTGTAACAAAACAAAACAAAACATCCCAACCCAGTTCCAATAATTTTTGCCGAGTAACCAAATATGTGTGGGGCCTTGCGTTATCATGATGGAAAACAACAGCCTTCCGATTTGATAATGCCGGCGGCCGCTTATCTTCAACTGCATCCTTCAGTTTTGCCAGTTGTTCAACATACACATTTGAATTTATCGTTTGGTTCTGCGGCATGAGTTCAAAATACAAAATTCCTTTGTGATCCCACCACCAGACTGACAGCATAATCTTTTTTGGTGAATCTCTGCTTTTCATACTGTTTGGGCTGGTTGATCTTGCTTCACCCATGATCTCTTGCGAGTAACATTGTTATAAACTATCCACTTTTCGTCGCCAGTAACTAGGTTCTTCAGAAATGGATCATTCTCATTCTCATTGCGTTTCAGTAGCGGCGAATCACAGATGCTAATCCGTTGCGTCAAATGAATTTCCTTTAACTGGTGAGGGATCCATAAATCAAGTTTCTTGACATAACCAAGGGTTTCATTTTACTTCAATGCATGTATGCGACACATTGAGCAGCTTCTCTGCAATATCTCGTGTTGTGCTGTGACGATTTGAATCGATAATGGCCTTGATATGGGTTTCATCCACTTCGACTGGGCGGCCAGATCGTTGTGAATTTTTCAGTGAAAAATCACCGGAACGAAATCTTTCAAACCAATTTCGACACTGCCTTTCTTTTAAGGCTTCATCTCCATATACGCCACATAACTTCTTTTGTGCTTGCGATGCGTTCTTGCCTTTTCGGAAGTAATACAATAAAATGTGTCGGAAGTGCACGTCCTGTTCTTTCATTTTTAAATTGGGATAAAAACAAAACTAAAGAACTAAACAAAAAAAATTTTTACCAATTAACCTAGAAGTCCATACGGTAAGAAAAAAATAAAGGTTAGATGCTCTGGCCACGTTAACAAAACAAAAGAAAGTATAGAGTGAATCCGTCAACAAAAACGGCAATGACTTAGTTGCTAACCCAATATCTATCAACAGATCCCGTACAATCTCAGAGCAGAATTTTAAACTACGATTTCCGCATGCTATTGATAAATTAATATGTCTCGTTATGTCCTCTTGCTGCAAGATCTTAAATACAATAAACGGTCCCTAAAGTACCTTTGACAGTGAGTGCATCTAATTGAGATTTTAATTGGTTATTGAGACAGAAATTAGTTAACTTCTTAGGTGAGGGAAAATAGGCTGCATTTGGAAGTGTACTTTCACCAAAAATCGCTTTAAATTTCAGTTTAATTAAATCTGATACAGTAACAAACATTGCATTTTCAATTTGCAAAGGTTTTCATAAATAGAAATTGAATATTCAATGAATTAATAACTAAGAGCTGATTAATCCTAAAAGCTGTTTCCCTCAATCTAGTTGCAGATTGCCTTATGCAGATATGAGCTCTCACTGCACCTGAGTTTAAACTTTTTCGGCACTAATCTTCCCCAATAGTTGTATGCTTAAAGTCATGATTTTGCTTCAACCCAAAATAAAATAATAATATTGGAAAGAAATTTAAATTTGTGAACAGTAATTATTCTCGGTAAAAAGGAGTTAAAGCAGATTCGCTACATTCAAAGTATCAATCAAACTACGATTATAAGGTCCATTCCGTTGTTTGAACTGACGCCTTGAAGTACAATTTACAGGATTCAATAAATAGGTTTGTAAATAATTGTGCTCCGCGATATTTAGAAGTTGGTGTGTAGTTAATTGGGATGGGTAGTCGATAATATGTCACCTTATTAATTCCTTTTCTTTGTGAAGCACACAACGTCACCGCTGAACAGGTAATCTCAAGCCGTGCGCCTTCGCAGTGGGAATACGTGCGGTCCTGAGTGTGGGGAACACAGCCAATCGCAAATCAATAGTCCTCGTTTGATTTATCAAATCTGCCAAATTAAAATGAGGACTAGCTCCTTGTCAGGACACACCCCACGCGCACTTTCCAAATAAATGTGTTCCGTGTGATACGTCTGCTTCCTCAATAGCTTTGGGGTAGCTTTGCTACTTCTAGGAGATTTTCAAACAGGCGAATCTGCCATTGAAATTTCTGAGTATAGTCAAGGCTTATTAGTGTAGCAATCCGCCACAACTTCCAACAGCCAAAGCAGATAGTAGATATCGCCTTCGCTATTTATGTTATTGATTCAATTTAAAATACTGCAATAGATCTTCAAAGCTTTTTGATTTTACAATATAAACAAAGGAATAATTTGATACCTCTTGAAATCAAATAAAATATGATTCCTGGCATTCAGTCTGCATTATATGGTGCTTTTGATACCCCTATCAGTTCTTGAGAAAATTAGCTCAACAGTGCAACTTGCAAAAGCTTTTTTAAAAGGCCAAATTTCAAAGCATCTTGTCATTGACCGACTGTGGTTTAGTTATTAGGGAGTGGTATACATAATGTAATAATCAAATGCAACTCGAAATCTCAGCATCATTTTAGACCTCCCTCAACTCCGCGATAAATGTAATTAATTTCCATTACTCATCCCATTATAGGATAATGAAATTGAATTGAGGCAATTTAAGCCATTAAACCACCCTGTTACTTGCGAGTGTAACCTAATTACCAGTGAAGACGATAATGCAAGCGCATTCATTCAAGTACTTGAGTTTTTTAGGAAAAAAATAAAAGAAAATATGGCATTTTATTGGAGACCAATTACAGGGCTAAACTTATGAAACAAATTAAAATGCCGAACTATTAGGCATTGTTATTAAAGGAAAATACATTTTATAAACTCTAAACATTTAGTAGTATTAAAGCATATGATGTGATGAAATAAGAGTTGAATGGGTATTAAAGCATGTCAGAAGTCTCCCTTCACTTTAATTATTGAAGCATTCGGTTATCTACGTTCTAATAAATAATGTGTTTCACCTTGTATTGCCAGTACTTTCAACAAGTTTCTAGAGAAATCGGTCTTCTCCACATTCAAAAGTTTTGACAAAATGATGCAATTGGATGATTAGTCATGACACTAATTAATTTAATTTAGTTAATAGGACTAAGGACTTGAGTTAAGTGCCTATGTAAACCGGCAAACCCATACAAAAAAATAGCCTAACATATGTCCACATTATTAGGTTATTTAAGTTGCATAACAGAATTTTTTAATAAATGGTGATAAGGAATTAGAAACTAAAAGGCAGAACATAAAGAATCTTGAATAGAAAAATTATTTGTTGGAGCTAGTTCAGACTAGCGCTGGCATTTTAACTAAGGTTGGACTCAAGTGAGCTCACTAAGGTTAATCTCAAAGCGCATCTGGCGTATCGATCAATCATTCACTTGTTATATTTCACCCCTGTTCAACTTGAGTGAACTCCAATTAGTTGTACTGTATTATAATCATGTTAGCTAGCAACAGCAAGCTCTTCTGCCTATTAGACAAGAAGGAGCGTTGAAATGGTATGAACAATCATTCAACTCAATCAAACAATCAGTAGGATCTAGACATACCGTACAAAACGTGCATTTCTCAATCCCAGAGGCAAATAGTAGTCTTTGCAAGCAGGGAACAATACTTGACTTATTAAACAATTACCATCAAATTGAAGCTTGTTTAAGAATTTTGACGTCAAAACTTTGCTTTCTCCTTCCAATCGAACCCTCTCCTATTTTACGCATACCGTTATTCATGTCCACTGTTAAAATGACAAAGCGTTTGCCCTGTTATTATTACTAATAATGCTCCAGCTTTACACAGTTGAATTAGCACGTATCTGGTCCAAAAAGAAACTGGGAAGCAAATGTAAAGCAAAATAGCCGAAAAATTCCTGTTCCAATGAAACCTCAATTCCAATTTCAGGAGGGACAAAATTTGAATCTCTCAGATAAGTAATCAGTGTCAGATCTGTGAGTGCTGATGAGATAGTTGCATCGAATTTTAAGTAAGCTTGAAAGGAGATTTAATGCTTGTTCTTAAAAGTCGGTTTGAGTGCGTTCCAGTTTGTAACTTCCCTGTTAATAGCGAGTTGTCAGATATCGAAATTTCGTCTGCTTTAGCGAGAGATGGAGGATATTGTGATTGATGAGGCAATAATTACCTAAGATAAGTAAATGTGGATTGTAGATTTTCAGCATAAAATTCTGAGGGCTGACAAAATTAGGCAGATCATACTAGTCTGTTCAAATGAACTATGACCTTTATTGAAAACAAGCTTAGAGACATAGAAGTAATAAATAAATTATCGATTCAAGCTGTTCAGGATGATTTATCGAAATTTTATTAAGTTATTTTACAGTAGTGTGATAAGGTATTCGCACACTAAGCCTCCTCCTGAACCTTTCTGGGCTCATATGAGTGGTAAAAAAGGAACGTGTGACTGTAATTCGACGGAGTCGCTAAAGATTATGATGACTCGCTTCGACCATTATAGCTACTCAACACTCCTCGAAGACAGCGAAATAATCAATTAAAAACTAGAGAATTGAAAAATCGACTACGAATTTACTGTGGTACAAAGAAATCAACAGATCCTCAGATCCGATTTCGCTCGCGCAACCGATTGCATCAAAATTGATATAATTCTTCAGGAAATAATGCAAATCAACAATAACTTTGAGGTAATAAATTAAAGATGGCTCATTTGGCTCCGAAATGGAAAGCAAGGTTTACAGCATTCCATAAACCCGTCAACTTTAGAAGTCTCCTGGTTTGACCCTGTATCGACTGGCAAGTGAAAGCGATTCTCAAACCTAATGTTTTCATCCCAACAACTGATTTGAATACCGATGAAATTATAAGCGTGCGGCAGTTGTTAGAATCATACCTTATCTAGTTAATGTTTAAATTCAGCTATTTGACGGTTCTCATATTATGTAAAAAGCATTTTTTGGCAAAGAGCTGCAAATATTTGCATCTTGAAGCGCATGCCGATTAACGATTGAGAAGCAGTTATGAGAAGTTGGCTGGAATCATTCCATGACCTGCGCATTTTCATCTAATATCCGTACCCACTATTGCTACTTTATACCACATTTGAGCTAAAAGCTTAATCAGTTTTGAGGATAGCCCAAGTTCTACTGTGCCATGTTAAATTTCTATCCACAGTCGGCAAAATCTCTATCTCAGACACTACTGACCTTAATTAGTAATAGGAACTGAAAGCGAAAAAGCAAGCATCAGCTAAAGTATCTATTTTATTTCGACACGATTTAATCAAGAAGTAGAGAAATTTCAACGTCGAAGATTCACCACACCCAGAAATCGGTCAGTCCTTTTAAAACAGACGTTTTTCATAACTGAAATGAAGATAAAAACTCAGTAATTGAAATATTAGTACTGAAGAAACAAATTTTTGTGCATACAACATCTAAGTCGTACACAACATTAATGTTATCATACCTATCTACAGTAGAGGCTATTCCTGAATAACTAACACTGTAAGCAGATTCTCCGTTAATATCGCAACCCTCTTACAATTACATTGTCTAATAAGTAGTTTGAATCATATGAACTTACGAGTGGAGGCTGTGTACGGAGCCCTCAATCTGAGCAGAGGGAGTACGACGTTCAAAGCGAAGCTCTCCACTAGACATCTTCTCATAAAGGTTAGCCAAAGAGCGGGCACCAATCTGCTGCATTCCATGTTGGAGGCCAGCAGCAAGATATGGGACAAGTTGGTGAATCGATCCACGATCCATAATAGCACCTGAGACACCCTGAGCAACCTTAACGCTGTCTTGATCCGAGAAGTAGCGATTCTGACTTGATTGATTGCAAGACATAGCATCCAGGCTTCCCATTCCTACATAAGATACAAAAGTCATAAAAATTTAATGCCTTTTTTTTCAAACTACTAAAGAGAAATAAATAGAAAAACTCACCGCGGTATTTCTTGACTCGGAATCCCTTAGAGAGGAAATATTCGCCAGGAGCTTCGGTGGTCCCTGCAACGAGAGAACCCATCATAACTGTTGAAGCACCGAGGGATAGAGCCTTCACAATAGTTCCAGCGGTTGAAATTCCACCGTCAGCAATAACGGGGACATCAAACTTGCGAGCATACTCAGAAACCTAAAAATGTAATCGGATTCATTGGAAGTTTTCTCCAAAAAAAGTATTGACAAGCGTAGCTGGACATTAAAAGCACCAAATGGCTTGTAATTAGATAAACGAACAAGTTAATCGCATTACACACCACTGAAGTCATGGAACTCAATTTATTTTATTTGAACGCCAATTGATAAGTTCCCGAAGTTGAGGAATAAACTATTTCAGAGGGAGATAAATGGTCCCACCCTAGATAACCACATAGTCGAGTTGAGTGAAAACGATTAAGAGAAAACAAACATTAAAAACAATTCGGACACACCCTGTGTATATTATCAAAAAGCACTAGTTTATAGGCAACGCCTAGTCGCTTAAATCTCACCCTCAAAAAATGTTATCAGTTGTATAATTTGAATATCTCCATAGTAATTAGTTCTTATGTCCCTACATATTATAAATATTAGGCTGTGAATATTTAGATAGATGAGAATCCATCTTCGATCAACTTACCTTGTAGACAGCAGTAGCTTGTGCGCGACCCACAGCAGTGACCTCCTGGGTAATGCAAATTGATCCGCTACCCATGCCAACACGCAAAGCATCAGCACCAGCATCGATCAAGTTCTTGGCCTGGGCACAGGTGACAACTACAAGAAAAATCATAAATCGCTAATAAAGAGAGATGACAACAATTCCGAAATAAAAAGACTTTGAAAACTATCTTCTTGAATTAAAGGTTAAGGAGAAAATAATCTAGATACTAAGTGCTCAAAATCTGAGAGTCATTTCAAAATTCACTTTTTGGCATCCACGAATTCGCTCCACCTGAACAGTTGCATGTGGATTTTTTATTCTACTTTCTGAAAAATAAAAATTGCTTTGTGAAATAAGCATTTATAAAGGCACGAATAAAAGTGAGTCTGTTCATAAAACCGACATTCAGTGCAAGAGTATTATTCAAGCTTTCATCCAAAGTAATATAGAGCAGTAGGCGCCTTGAATCGTTGATACGAACGTAAGCAAAGCATTTTTTACGATAAAACCTTACGCATCAGATAAGCAACATGTTTGCTAAAATTAAACGCAATGAGTTGATGAGTAAAATACCAGCTACCATTGCTGTAAAAAATGCTAAGGTCATCTTGAAAAACAAGCCAAATGTGAGAGGCTCTGTGACCCAAGCAAATGTTTGGAAAGAGAGCGCTAAATGCGAAGGAATTACGCGAACACAAGCTTTAGTAATGACCTTTTGGGAACCGCTGTTGAATCATTCAATTTAGGATAAATTGACTGCAAGTAGAGGTTATCAGGGGTCAAATTCTTTGACAAAATGTTTATTTTATGAAAATTAGTAGTTCTACCAATTAATACGAAAATTAATTCGTATTAATGGAACCCTTTATCTGATAGCAGGAGAAGTGATACAATGACACAAGTAGTAGGAATTTCGATGATAATTGTATTATAAAGGTCTACCTGAGTAAAAAGTGAAAGCTATTGTCAGTCAGATTAGAATATTTCATTCTGTTATTCAATCCATGATCGGCCTTGACAGTTGGTCATTCGTTTGCTAGATTTAAAGAACTGACTTAACAGGTGTACAAAGTGACCACAACCCCACTCGACTATTGGAAAAAATGGAGTGCGGATTTGAACAATCAAATCAGACATCATCATGGTCAAAGACGTCACTACCTCAAATAAAAGGGTGTAACCATTTATTAATCGTTGAACTCAAGACAGACAAATTACAGAACATTTGTATGATAGAGGGATTGACTAACCATTGCCAGCAATGACGTCTACTTGAGGATATGTGCATTTGAGGCGTTTCAGCATATCTATTTGGAAGATACTATTGCCTTGGGACGAATCCTAGAAGACAAAAAATAACTGTAGATTTTATAGAACATTTATCAGTAAGCAGCATTATGATATTTAGAATCTAGATTAGGTCATCTATAGCATCTATTTATCCATCTAATTACTCACTAACCCTTACCTTTTCCCAAAAGGCTGAAACCAAAAGAGAGATTTTAATCAAGGCAGTCATTTTAAACTTTAATGACGAAATTAGATAAGCAAATAATTTAAGTTCAGTTAGAAGGAGGAGGGTTGATTAAGGGGAAGTGAGGTGAAAGGGGGTGATATGGTCTAACACCAAAATCGCACGTTTCTAAGCAATGAAATGCGACGCTATCACTTATAAGCAAGTGCTTAATTAGAAAACCCCTCAACATTGAAGCATTAACCTACATGCTCAAACCTATATGATCGGTAATCAAGCTGATATTAATAGAAAAAGCAGATGTGATCGACTTAAATTTTTCTGATTCGTTTTTCTACTACTCTTTTCTCGAACAGTTTGAATAAGTGACAACCTAATTGCTGAAATAATACAAAGAATGAGAAATTTATTCAGACCTAGTTGACTACTGAAACCAAATATCTTGCCCCAGACTATTTGAACTTTTGATGGGTTCCACTTAGAGATTAAATTTTATGATATCACCGTTCTTTGTTAATGGCCTTTTAACAGCTAGAAAGGGAATTATAAAGCATGATTACCACGCCAAGCTTTACTAAACATTTCTAACTAATCACAACACATCTCGTTCACACTGGTTCAGAAAGTAATTTTCAAAATAGCTGAAAACGGATAATTTCGAGATGATATCTTAAAACTCGTAAACTTGTGACATAGAAAATAGAAAGGTCGATTCAAACAAGTAAATAGATTTGTCTGATTAGCGTAACAAGCGCTCCAACTGTAGACAAATTTAACTTTAAATGGTACCACAGGAGAAATAAAGAGGCAACGATTAATTTTTGATGTCACATGAACTGCACTAATTCGAATAGGAAAGGGTAAACACCCTATGGTAAACTGAAAACAGCAAATCCGCAACTATAATCATTCTGCTAATGTATAAAACTGGTTTAAGGCTCATGAGGTCACGGAAGTAAGCCTTATTCCCATAGTAATTTAACCAATAATGAAGCAACTAAAGAACTTACGAGAAGCAGGAAGTCAACACCGGCGTCAAGAAGGGCTTTAGCACGGTCCCATCCATCAGCATGAGTTGAGATGGCTCCACCGACCAAAATACGTTTGCTGGAAATTTAATGAAGAAAATTACCACTTGCACACGATGCATTTGAAAAAGTAAATCATAGCTTCCTTATAAGATGAAATGCAGAATTGCAGTTACTAGGAAGACTACGTTTGTCAGATAGAAATAATTTGGAATCAAGAGATTAATGGAAGTACACAACAGAAGTCAACCTTACAACGAACATTCGTCTTGAGAAATTAGCACGATAATAAAATCTCACTCAAACGATATGGAGCATCGGTTTTATTAATGTTTGTGAAGCAACACGCAGTGTAAACTTCTGCCAGACCAGTGGCCACGAGGCCTTCTTTACCTGTGCAATTACAGTAAAATGGACAAACAAGGATTAAAACCAACAAGAAAAGCAGCAGTTACCAAAAAGGGGAGTGGAAAAGGTTGTCAACACTTTAAATAGGATAAGAGCTTTCTATATGGAGTGATCCGAATGCATATAGAAAGATAAATCAATATATTTTTATTTAGAAGTAGTAAGTACAGAATAGTGCGAATAACAACAAACTGAACAATTAAGTTCCCAGCAAATGATGAAAGTGATCAACACGAAACCCATTTACGACTTCGCACATCTCTTATTTTGGACATATTGCAGATTCATAGTTAATTCGCTTTAAAGGGACTTAGCTGTGCCCTTTTAGAAATTATTCAAGAACACTTTCATTCACATAGTGTAAATGCCACAAAGTTTTGCAAGCCGAAGCTTACAAACTGCAAAATAATAGGGATAACCAAAATAACTGAACATCGCCAAAGATAGCAATAAATTCATAAGGAAATGAGAAATTTAATTTAGAAATAAATTGAATATTGAGTGATATCATGTAATAAAAATATACACATGCAGTAACATGTAATAACTTTAAAAAAGTGAGTGCTAAATGGACTAACTTTGAATCTTTTGAAGAGAGAGGGTGTTTGACATTCTTTTTAAGATCGGTTCTGGAAATAAGGGAAACCAGCTCCTTGCCCTCGTTAATGATTGGTAGTTTACCTGTGTAAACAAAAAGCCCATGGTCAAAAATTTGACGCCTAAAAAACGAGAACAAAAACAATTTACCTACCTTTCCTGCTTTTCTGCATAATCTTATTGGCTTCCGACAGATGAATACCATCAAAAGCAGTGACTAAGGAATCGAATGGAGTCATAAACTAAAAATAAGAAGTTAACATCTACTTGAAGTAATCACATACCTCAGTAACGGGTGAGTTGAGTTGAGCCTCGTCAAGGAAATCAATATCCCGTAGAGTGACAAGACCGAGCAACTTCCCGCCGATCTTACCCGTATCAGTAATTGGAATTCCACTAAATCCGTGCTCTTTCCTAATCTTCAGGACATCTCCGGGAGTGCTGGTAGGATCAAGAACAATTGGATCCAGAATGAATCCCTGTTCGTATTTCTTGACTTTACGCACTTGATTAACTTGGAAATCGACTGAACAATTGTGATGAACAACGCCGACACCACCACACAACTAATTAAAATTTAGAGGGGAAAATTAGGAAACATACACCCATAGCAATAGCCATATCTGCTTCAGTGACGGTATCCATCGGGGAAGAAATAAATGGAAGTTTAATGTCAATGTTCTTAGTCAGACGGGTCGACAGATCTACGTCATGGGCAAGGAAATCCAAATAACCAGGAAGGATAATAAAATCACTAAAATTAATGACAAAACACATTTTGATTAAAAGCTGAAAATTATTTGTTCCAATAATTTAGTTATTCAATATTACTTACTTGTAGGTAACGCCAGACTTTTCCCTGAAAAGCTCCTGCGCTGAGACACCGTCCTCAAAAACAGTACCGTTAGGCATCATCAATGAAACTAAAATTGGGTCAAATCAGTCGGTCGAAAAAGCACGTGAAAGTTATATACCTCCCGGGTGGAGAGGGGACAATTTGCTTAACCAATCAACGAAGAGCGATTTAATTAATATAAGCTGATGGTTTTAATACATCATATTTGAATTTTAAGATATGATTTAAGATTTATGATTGAAAAAATTTAGATCAACTTTAAAGTAAATATTGTCATACGGCTACATTTCCTAACTGTTACAAGAGTTGAAATTAATAGGTTATATATGAATATTCATTTAGTAATCAGATTAAGTTAGTATATTTTAGGATCCAAACACTTGATATAGTTTTTTGCGCTCGTCATTACAAACTGAAATTAAATCAATGCTTAAACAGACTAGATTGAGCAGGAAGCATATTTTTAGTAGCGAATGTCCATCGATATATACGATTAAAAGCTACTTATTTAAACCACCACTATCAAAATTACAACACGGCGAGACGGTCTTATAGCTTAGTAGGAATGCTTAAATTTGAGTGATGTTAAAATGTGTTTAAGAAATATATACTAAGTGCTTTGTCAGAATACTTGACTTTCTGTTTGAAAGAGGAGTTTCCGATTATATTTAAATTAGAATTCTTAATTTGCTTCCTTCAATAAGTGTGCATTCTCGTTAATGTATTTTTATTTGGAGTGCGAATATTTTTTATGTTACTCGAAATTTGTTAAAATATACTTTGTCATGCGAGCATACTGAATTGCATTTTTACGCTAGCAAATATCTAACTATTATAGAGTAATGATAAAACGTTCCACTTGAGTTTTATTCATCCATGGATTTTGACCTCGTGCCTTGAATCTTAGATCAAATCACTTCTCGTATCGTATAAGCCCATTAGATATCGTTTACAAACTTAGAGTTCACTTGATAATTAGCCGGAAAGGAACTTTACATTCTGTTTGATTGATTAGTTATCTAATACTTTTGATTCAAAGGGTTGCAAAGCATGGTGCTTCGATTGGATTGAAAATAAAGTCACTATAATGATGTCTAGAGCTTACTAACCAGTAATGTAAATAAAACACATTTATATATTTTAAATATATCAGTTTTAAGACCTGAAAGCGCCCGTATTAATTTCCTAGGTTGCATGAGGATATTGAATTAACTATACTTAGTTATGCTGGACAAGTAAGTCTGTGTTATTTTAAGAGTATATATTGACCTAAACAATGGAAATTAATAAATGCCTCACACAACATATAACTCGGATGTGCTCATGCGCAAAACTCTGGTGTTAATAACCGCAAAATAGACAGATAATTCGATACGACTGACTTTATAACAATATCAGTTAATTGAAGTGATTTTGACGAAATAATCAAGCAATATTTGTTATTTTGCTTTATGTTTTCCAGGTAAAATTCTATCTAAACGGAATATATAAACGAGTGAAAGTCATACCTGCTTTTTGGATCGTCGGTGAAATGTATTACTTGGAAATAATCCCATGAGATGCTCATTTCAACACTAGTCAAAACCTCTGGAGCTTTGACACATGTAAAATATCAGTTAATTCATGGCATTATAAACATTACAGTTTCAGAAATTTTAAACCAAATAAAAAATCATTATTTGAAAAACGATAAATTGGTGCCGTTTTGATCTTCGAGAGAATCAGGGTTACCCTTTCGGACAAAGGTCTTAGTGCCGTAATTATTATGTAGAGATGGGTCAGGCGATGAAAGCAGTGGAAAAATTAGCACATCAAATTTAGTTAAACTTTCAGAACACTTTTGAAAAATGAACTAAAAAGCATTAAATATAATAATCCTCATACATTTAAACGGGATTGGGAAATTTTTAATTAGTGGTAGGTGAATTTCAAATTGTAATTTAAATAATTTGTTAGTATAAACAGTACTATGGCGCGCTGATCATCTCGGCCTCATATGTCAAGGTTGCCCTTTATTGGCTTACTGAATTTTGATCCCCTGTGTTAGCTATGATTTCAATGAAAATGTCAGCCAGTTGGGAGGCAGAAAAATCGTCTTCATGTTCTACACGAAGGTATTGCATATAATTTTCATTTAAACATAACAAATACGACTATTGATTTATATATTATTGATTTATAGTAGATGAACACAAGCATTAGATATACTGTCATGAATCTATGAATCGAATTACTTTAAATATTTTTATCATTTTTTTCATTCTGTTATGCTTAACTGAATTTTGTGAAATTTAGACTTTGTCACATTCAAATTGGTCAGATAATTCTTGACAGACCAATTGATTTGGGCGAAAATCCTTGTAATGGAGTTTATTTGGCTCTCCGAATGCGAGGAAACGCTCGAAGAATTTTGCGCTCTCCCGAAATCAGTCTGATTGTTCCTAAAACCAGTCAAAGCTGCCCAAATTCATACTCACCGGGCAGTGGTGGATATATACTTATTGATCTAAATTGTACCATTCAATATTCACATGTGCTCAAAATGGACTCAAATATCCTCCAAATACTTCTCCAAAAGAGAAAGAAATATAAAAACACCACAATGAATTTGGGGTATAAAACGCTGGCTTATTGCAATATAAATCTATCTCAGGTATTTTTGCTTAATATTTTGAATGGAATTTCATATTTATTTTCACTTTAGCCATATATTAGTCTTTTTGTGGTTTGACCGTCTAAGGTATTTTAAAGTCTGAGTACTTTTTAATTATATATTCTATATTTGATTATTTTTATTTAGTCTGCAGATCTATTAGTAGTTAATACATATGTAATTATATTTGTTATAAATTTCGACTCGTAACGTTTGAAACTTCGATAAATAGAATTCTTGAATCCTTAGCATTTATTTTTCCTTTTTTCTATGATGTTGAAATATTTAAATCCTTCTCTAAACCAATTTTGCTACTTAAGTTGCAATGAGATTCGCAATCTATCTTAACCCTCCACTTCCATTTCTTATAGCTTCTTTCTTAAGGCCTTCTAAAATCGTTCAACGAATTAGGGAAAACTCTATTGATGACTGCTCACGCCTATTTCAGCTTTTATTTTGCTAACATTTTTTGCGAAACAACTGATTTTCTAGGGTGACGCCTTTACTAATCCGCTAATATTCCTGTTCATATCAACCCAAACTTCTATAATTAACTTTTTAATGATATCCTTGTTATTTCAAGTTGGAGCTACCTAGATATCCCTAACTAACGCCGTTCTGCGGCCTCTATAAGTCAGTTTCGGGTTTCCTTATTTGAAATCATTGTATTCGACTAAGTGTACATTCATGTCTACCATATAGGACATCTAGATAACGTTTAATGAGTTGGCTCACTGAGTTTCTGTTGTGGCACCTATTTTGATTTATGGTAAAGCGTTCTCTTTTGTAATTGATAAGCTTTTAATTGAAGAATAGTTTAAAATAATTTGGTTAAAAGGAATAAATCAGTACCGATTCCTGACTTTACTTTAAACGGACTATTTCTAGAAAGCAAGTTTAGGAAGGTCAGTGCGTATAAACATATATATTTTTAAAGCATTATTTAATCCTAATTTCTGTTAGTTAGCATTACTTAAGGGTGATATTTGCAATAACATGCGCATAATGGACTGTTGATCCAAGGGCTCTGAGGAGAAATATGTTTAAGCCATAATAGTAGGCTAATCATTTAATATTTTTAAGGTCTTTAATTTGTTTTCTATGTTCGTCGAATTATTCTATAAATCCAGGGGGAGAGATCTGCGTATCCTTTCCCGGAAAGAATTTGCTCAACTGCAATAATTCATCAAAACTTGGCATTAACCCAGTTTAAATGAGACAGATTTCTAGGGTGACGCCCATTTTTTACTATCTCTCATTAATTACAGCTTTATGTAGCTGATTTTCCTTTAACTTCTTAATAATGATTTCTTCGGTGGAATGTTCAAATGATAATTTCTCACAGGCTACAACCCTTTTCTATAAACTTTTGATTAGTCTTGAATACCAGCCTTAGTCTTTCAACCCCGTTATAAGTTTATTTATCTTCCGACTGACTCGATACACTGATGACTGTTTCGATTTACGTTCATTCGTATTCATATCAGTCACACTTGGTTTTATTTAGTGAAGAAGTAGTTTTGGCTCTTTGATTATTTTTCAAAACCCCCTTCTACATACTTATTGAATTTACGTATAAATTTTTTTATACTAAACTCAGTTTCCCATTTTATGCGCCACCTTAACTTCCAGTTGTCTAAATTTGGCAGAACCAATTTCCGTTTCTTTTCTTTCGTTTCATCATTTAAAGTGACTCATTCGTTGTTCTGTTTCGGTTTGTGTGTTCACTATTCCGCTTTTATTTTATTTTACTTTTCCACTTTATTTGCCGCCAATAATTGGGTCAGAAATCCTTTTTTTGTTATACCAAAGACGTCGGCATACTGTAGTGTTCTCAAGGCTGGGACTTCCATTTTCTTTCACTTACCAGAGGAGGGGTGCGCGTGGGTTTTTCCTCAATTTGTTATTTTCATTTCGGCAATACCACTTTTGATTTGTTTATACTTAGGGCTTATTTTATTGAAATGCGACTTTGAAAAATGTTGTTTGCTCTCACTTAAGTAATTCTAGGGATTTATTTTCACGTTTCTCTAAGTAGTTAAAATCCCTAAAGCTTTGAACTTTCACTGCTTTCTATTTTATAGCTGAAACTTGTTCACTATAATATGTAAAATGCTTACAATATCCGGTACATTTTCCTCAGCATCTAATTTCTGTAAAATTGGAGTGAATTGTTTTTCTTTCACGGTAGCGCTTATCTCGACTGTATGTCTACTTATATAACTTAATAGGGCTTGCCTTATTGCTATTCCCTTTCAAAATTTAATGACCTTAGAGGCTAAGAAGATGGAATAACCTTTCACAAAATTTAAAATCATTAGAAGAGTTGGATCATTGGTGGGTCGAATGTTCACAGCTAAAAATCAGAGCGAAGAACTAGGCCGGAGTTAGACGTCTAATCAGCGTAATTATAAAATTCGAGTTCGCTGTGTATGTCTAGTTTGTGTTTCAAACTGACTTATGTGTCATTGTGTGCGTGATATTAGTATAGTACAGTCTATCGTGATTCTAACAGCTGATTTTTTATGTGAATGAATTGCTTTAGGGAGCGAGAGTATAAGATCCGAACGTAAACGTCCACTTTATATTTCACCTATCGGTGCTCTCTATTTCATGACGAGTTAATGTATTTGAATGCTAAAAATATACATATATACTTCCTTCATCATAGACTTGGTATCTGTCTTTTTTGAAGATTAGAAATATCATTTACATATCTGGATGCTACTTTCAACTCTACTCTTCTTCACAAATACTTCCATTAATCGCCTGTCAAAGAGGTTTTCAAGATTCTAGTTCTTAGCTTAGCTTGCCTTTTCCGCATCTGGTGCGATGTCTATGGCGTATCTCTTAATTCAAATGTCAAATTCCATGCACTACTTTGCGAGGAGAATATCTCATTCAGTATAAATTGGACATTGAGAATGTAATGCCACGTTTTCTATGGAATTAAATAGAAAAAATCTTTGACTTATCCAACTGAAAATACCCCAGAATTAAGTGTAACGCTGATATACATTGTTATAAGGCCTCTGTGGAACTAAAATGGGTAAAGATAAGGGCATTGGAATGGTTAGAGTTAATCAAATAAGAAAATTTCATTTGAACATGAAGGGCCATATTGGCGTCACTACATAGTTTTCACTCTGTAGAGTGCGTTAAATTTCGAGTGCTATCGCTAAATTCATTGGATGTGCATTGGTGGAACTCAAAACTGCTATAAATAACACAGTTGCTAATCAACAGTTGTCAGCTGTTCAATTTCTTTTTCATTACTCAATCATTTCGTTCTGATATGATTGACGATGCTTGGCAAATTAGTAGAGAATATATTTAATTAACTAGGGAGTAATCTTCATGCTGTTCAATCACCTATAATGACCTAATCTATTCTAATAATATGAGGCTGGTTCACATAACATATTCTCTTTACGCAATATCAAAATCCACTAGGTTGACTATAACTAGATATTTCTTCAGTTAGTGGGAGTTACGATCTAGCATAAAACACAACGAAGGTAGATTTCTGCTCCAACCTCTACAGTTAGTCTTTTTAGGTTCTTTCTTTAATTTTTAATTTTGCAGTTAGTACCATTTCACCTATTGTTAGATTCTGAGAATTTGGACTCTTGTAACCTAATGTGACCCTTCAATGCTGTTGCATGTGATGTGGTTGGCTTTGTTTACGAGGGAGTTTTTCTTAACGGGCATCGCTTTTTTGCGTTTTTTTTCTGACAAAGAAACTAGGCACAATGTTTAATTTCTTCTTATTTTCCTTTTTTACCCCGTCCCCTCATCTTAGTACTTACTTTATTGTGGGTTTTATCGTGAGTTTATATGTTGTCCGAAGGAACGGCTCCAATCGAGGCATTTATGATCTCGCATTAAAGAATAGCTTCTGTTTTGTAGTGGTTTTATTCTAGATAGAGCACATGCTCTATTTATATAGAGTAAGTTTAATAAGTGTCTCTAAGATTTAGTCTTTATCTCAAATAGGCAGCTTTTCTTAGGATCAACCTTCGTCGGCTCTTTACTACTACTACTACCTAATAACAATGCAAAATCATTTGCAAATTTCATTCTGGGATTAGCAACTGAACATGTGAAATGCCAACGCAGTCCTCCAAAGAACAAATCAAGCATCCAATAGGAGTATATATTGAAGGCTGGATGTCAAGCCACTATTTGAATTCCTATTGCTTTGTGTTCTCCACTCTTAATTGTAGTAGACAAATATTTCAAAGCCCAATTGCTGTGAATTTGAATCAACGTCCGCGATATTTAGTGCTTGTTGACTTATTTGCCTAGTTGATCACGTCATTTATAAATGTTTATTCTTTTATAGACCTCTGGTGGTAGACAATGCTGTCTAAAGTGTTCTAAACAATAGAAGTTAGTCCATTTTTTTCATGCAAAATGAGTTAATTTGATTTTGGGTAAGAATATGAACGAGCAAAATAATAAACTTTCAAATTCGAGCCTGATTTAATTTGGTAAAATTTTTAGAAGGGACTCTAATATGTTTCAAAAGTTACATCTTGATAAGATTTGGCAGTCATTCTTCTGCGTTCCCCTTCAGTTTCAATTGTTTCTTGCTTTGGAAAGTTAGATTTTGTACTGCTTTCCGCTAGATTATAGCAAAATGTGATTTATCCAGTAGCGGGAAAGCATTTCCATTTCTCTTAAAAACACTTCACGTTAAGATTGCATAGATTAATCAAAGCACATTCACTTACGATGGTGTTCCTTCGTATGCCCCACCTACCCACTATTTTGTGTGTTTGAGGTTTTTTTGCGTTTTGTGTAGCAGAATTCGACATTTTCCCTCCTCTCTCCATGAAGTTCAATTATTTTGCTTCCACTTCTTAGAGGGAGAGAGGGGGGGAGAGACAAGAATTTACTTCCTTCAATTTTAAAATGAACTACTGAAAGTTAACACGGACGTCAGTTTCGTTGTTGAAATTGAACACTATTTATCTAGTAGTTTCATGGAATGGTGGTTTTCTCCTCCCCATAGCATAGATTAAATTGATCTTAGAACTCATTTTCCTAGCAAAGGAGTTTACCTTTATTCTAGCTTTCTTATGAACTAATTTTGCACCTAATAAAGGAAACCCATTTCTCCATAGAACCCCTCATAGTTCCTCTTTACGACAATTTTTGTCTATTTACACCATATAAACTTATGGCTATTTTTCCTAATGTGGAGTTTCTGGGACAAGCTTCATGATGAAATTTTAGTATCTTAACGTTGGGCTTCCTGTCGGAGGGCTAGAACACTAAAGATAGCGATCTTGCTGTCAGAAGGAGTGGACAAGTAGGAGAACAGATTTTAGGGAACTGTATTGTGAAGTAAATTCTTCTCTTTTTCTCTAAAATAGTGGAAATTTGTCTTCACACAGTGGAGTTTGCATTTCAATTTCATTTCTTTGAAAAGGTCTTTTTCAATACAAAGTTTGTTATCATAGACTTTTCTTTCGATCTGTTTCGTTTCTTAGGAAAAATCAATTTTTAAAATTCAGCTTTAATAGCTCGAACTCCCTTAGAAAATAATAATTTTAATCCTAAACCACAATTATTGTACTTCCGGTTTCTGCCGTGTGTTGCGGGTGTTTTGGAACATTCATTTATGGGGTGATAATTCCAACTCTGAATAATTTTAAATCATGTTATTTTAGGGAGCAAAAGCCTATTTTGAACTGACCTTTGGACTGTTAATGTGTTTCTTGTCCTTCTGACTAATACTCTTGGTCTACGAGAAGGAGTTCAAGATGTTAGGGTAGTGCAAATGCAAGATAATGAGGAAGTTCGATACTCCATCCCTCGTTGGCATAGATTTTATCTCTTTACAGTTGAATCCTCTGCTAGCTGCGTGTCCATCCTTACCCCTTTCAACTGTGCGCGTGTCTCTATTCATAGCAGGTGCATTTTGCATAGACCATCAGTAGGATCGTATTCATTCAGTTACTGCCAATTCTAATTTGTACACGCCGCAATTATTACGTTTTTTGTCATGGATGGTCGGTTTGAACAGCTCCGTCCCCGCTCAATTATCAGAGCACCTGACATCACGCTTTTGATTTTTTTCGGTGGGTTAGTTATGAGTTCTCTTTTCTCCAGTCTTCTCCCTGCTATTTTTTCCCTAGTTAATTCTCATTCTGTGGAGGCGCTTTTATTTAAGCGGCAATCTGGTGTGTTGCTTTTTTATTCCTCCTCTCCATTTACGTTTATCCAAATCGCTTTTTTTATTTACGAGAGTGCTCAAATTGCTCTTCTATAGGTAACTCAAATAGTTGTCAATGCCTTCCAAAGAAAGGACCGTTTTGTTTTGCATTTCGCTTTATCACGTAGAAATTATCGCGAACATGTTTGCACTAGATATATCGCCTTTTTATTATTTAAAAGACAATATGGTTTGTTTCCTTTATCAAGATACCGCTATTCGACCCTAAATAGTTTTTTCCATTCGCTAGATTTATTTTTTTTGGGGGGGGGGGGATCAATGAACTTAGTGCCTTGGTCACATTGGGAATTGTCGATGGCACTTAGTTCTCGTCTCATTCAAGGTCCAAAAATTCCTAAGTGAAATCAAGGCAATAATTCTAATTCGAAGAAAATCCCTGATTGAAGTTGATCTTTAGGATAATAAGAAGGCTTAGTGAGTATTATCTCTCCTCCAATTTTATATCGTCTTGCTAAATGTCAACCGTTTTAATTTTTCAGGTTCTGCAACGTCGAATTGAGCACCGTTTTCTCGATATGTACCCAGATCCAAAGTGTATTGGGTCATCAATTGCTCGTATAGAGGTTCACTGCCTTTCCACTGTGCCCTGGGAACGCGATCCCATCAGCTCTAGTCACAAGGGTTCGTTAAAATTACTTTTCTCCTAAATTCCCTCATGCATTCTCTGCATTGGTACTTATCAAAGTACATACATAACAGATCTTATTAAGTATTCATTGTCTTAACACATATCATGCCTCTGATGAATTGGTTATATTAAAGAATTGGTTGATTTTAGCGTCTCTTATTGGTGGGGAAATTTTTTCTCTTTCTCATTTTTTTGCCTTTTCAATGCGGTCAAATTGGGGAGATAAAATGCCTGAACTCACTGTAACCATGCTAACGGGTCTGGGTTTTGTACCGTGGAAGCAGATTAAATTGGATTATCCTATTTTTAAGTAGGTTTACTTTTTTCGAAAATTGAAACAATGGGTCTCTGTGAACGAGGTTGGAATGTGGGAAAAACAAAGCACTAGAATGACCAAAAAGTTTTTCACAAACGCATTGAATTTACGCCTATCTGTTAGCAGACTATTGTGACCTATTCTAAATATTCTATTTGAAAGAAAAACTCACATTTTTTTCTAGTCTTTGGAGGAAATAAGTCGACCCAGTCATACAATTTGAATGTGAGTATCTAGTTCATCTTAATTTATTAAACGAGTGTGCTTTGAGTATATTCAATCTTTTCTTCACTCACTAGCAGCCATATTTACATTGTATTATGACTGGATCATACTGGAATGCCTATTCTTCAATGTTATTGATAGCTTTAAGTTTCTAGGTTTAGGTCAGCATTTCTTGAATGGTGTCTCATGGTCAAGGATAGCTGTCATATTATTATTATTGTTGTTGCTATACTTCGTTAATTGACACCATCATTCTACTACAATCGGCCAACCAGTCGTATTGGTAGGTCTTCGATTCGCGTTATTGGCTTAAACAGATAAGAATGTTTTGGATCATGCGATCCTAAAATTATCCCAAATCTCAGTAGCTGTTAAATCTTTAATGTCACAGCATTTTCTCGTTAACTAATTAGTGGAGTCTACTTTCTCCACGTAATTATAGACTAGTGTGCGAGAATATGCTCTTTCAACTATGCCACTTCGAAGTTTTACACTTAATTACGAAATCATGCTCTTCATCTCATAATCATCGTCCCAGCGCCATGGTATTTGATCGCATCAGTTAATACTACTGTCTTCTCCTTTTTTCTTTCATTCCAACCAAACATTTGAATCCATGAGTGCACTCTTTAAGCTAGTCATTTCTCACAGGAATTAAAGGCTTCTATTAGTCTTACGGCGATTCTCAAACGTGACTAGTTTGGTGTCTTGGAGTCAGTAGTGGAGAATCAAAAAGTCCTGTCATGACTTGCTTCTCTCTAATAATATATTTGTTTGTCGGTGTCAATGCCAGAATCAACTTCTTTCCTCTGCTTTCATTTACCCTCACTGTAAACTTTGATATCAATCGCATTTTTCAATTGAATCTACGGGTCTAGTTCAGTGGTCATTAAATAATTGAATTAGTCAACTCTACCGGTTAATGTCTCTTGCTACTACAATGGTGGTGCAAATGACTCAGCGCCGTGGAGTTAATGCTTTGTCTCGAGATGACGTATTTCACTCCTACTGCGTGCGCATCCTACTCTTCATAATTTTGTGGCGTTCGTGCCTTTGACAATAAACCGCATGTTAAGACTTATCACCATGATAACTATTGCTTAGTTCGCAAATTGCGTTGTACTTCGACCCTTCCACCTATTCTACTAGGTGTGAACAAACAGTAACACTAATTCCTGGCTTTATTTAGTTAACTTTTGGGTGTGGTTAATTTTTCCCGATTTATCCTATTCAACCTTTGTCGATATCTGTTTATTAATTTGCTCAAACGTCATGGCAACTAGTCTCTTTGTGGTTTTTAGCAAATCTCAGACGCTGTCTCACTTTTCAAATAAAAAAGAGATTTTAATTAAGTTTTCTCTTTTAAAATCGATATTTACTTTAATTTTCGCTAAGATATTTGTTTAACTACATAAATGTAGTAGGCGTACTTGGTTATCTCATTTACTAACACGTATTTCGACCAGCATAAACTTCGATTCTGATCACGTCTTTGTTTATCACACCAAACAATAATAGATTTGTTGAACATCAAGTAATCCAATTGTGTATCTTTGTCACGATTGGTTAATAAAGTTCATTTTTTCAACTAACTAACCAAAGAAGTGTTAATAAAAAAGGCTGCAAGTAAACTATTGTCTTTCCCGGATTGACCAACCTCAATATCATAGAATCCTTATATTCGAAGAGAAAGTAGGTGAAAGGTGGGAACATGTAGCAGTAGAGTTAGCCATACCAGTTTTCATTCTAACTCTTTCTGGTTCTCACGATTTACAGCTGGGAATTGAATAGCAAATTCAGCAACCAGATGACTTCCCATTCACATCTCTACGCTCTTATTTTCCTCTAATTCTTTTCATTCCCCCGTCTTTTCTCGTTTTCTTTTTTTACTCCTAGTCACTCGCATTGTTCAAAAATTAGTTATGTTTTCCTACGCTTAGAACTCGTATTTTTGCATTGCGGGTGCATGTGGATATGTTTCGGAAAACAGAGAGAGTAATGATGTCTTATGGTATTTCTATTGCTCGAGGTCAATTATCGTCCCGGCATTTTTAACTATGCCTTCATTTTTATTTCATGAATAGCCGATCATGGGTATCTCTCCGAAACCCCATCTCGTTTATTGTCACGGTTTCAAGTTTTTGTGGCTTATTTTGTTACGCATACAATGTACAAAAAAATTTCACATGTCTGAAACTGAAATAGAAAGGTGTTGCCATATATGGAGAACTGCTTTGTATGTTCTACTTTTATACGCATAGATCTAAGTTCACATTGTTATTAATAAGGAACACATTTCTTTGCTAGACTCTACTTTATTCCTCTCACCTATTATTAAAATAGGACTTTTTGATAAGTTTCTTTGTTTGCATAGATGAGCGTTCCATTGATGTATATGTCAATTTGGCAATTGCACATAACTGCCGAACTTAGTTGAATTTTCAACATAACTACTTCCACCCACGACGGACCAAAAGTAAATATCTTCAATTATAAACAATCCCAAAATATGGGAAACAACACACTAGTTTTTTTTGAAATTCATTGTCCTATGAAATTGGGTGAATTACAGGATCTGTCTCCTAAATTTCTGATCAGAAGGTTTGTGTTTGTCATTCATCAGGTTTATTCATTCTCCGTTTGATAGTTTGTGTCTCTACTGCAAAGGAATAATTAACTAACTCTCCTGTTGCATAGGTACAAAAGTACTCGTTTGACTGATGGACAATTAAAATGTTAGCTAACAAACGAGTCATAAATAAATCGTTGTATCCCAGCCTCGATAAAGTGGTATTTACTCTCCAGGACACTTATCAAACCCCCCCCCCTCCCCCTCTCTATCTTGTTATGGCTACGTTTGGCCAGTACGAGCGAGTTAATATGCACGAGGTGAATTGCTCCTTCTTCTTTACACTAACAAGATCCCGCTCCCTCAACACGCATGTTTGTTCTACTCGAGTAATTTATAAAGGAAATGAACGCTATAAAGGAATTTCTTGGGCTTTCCAGAGGGCTTTATAGAAAAGGGCAAATCTTAATGAGATTATACTTCAATATGCTGCGTGCTATTATTTGGCGCACATTCGTTGGCAGGTAGTGTGTCCACCCTAAATTGTCAATTCAATTTAGTTGCACTTGTCCTTTTTAATTTCCCAGCTTATTTTGACTTTGTGATTCAGTAGTGTCTGGGAGTTATTTGAAATACATCCCTGAATTTATTTATCTAAATTTGCCATTATTTGAATAGTCAATTTCGTGGGGGATTGCTTCAACTTAACAAAGATTAAAGACGAGGTTTTGTTTGTACGAAGTATCCGTGTATGAAACATTTATAGTAATTTGGTTTCGTTGGGTTTGCAACGCATCGAGTGCTTCTCTATTATTAGTTCTAAAAGCAGTGGCTTACAGATCTGATCTGCTGATCTTGCTACTCTTGCACGAATGTTCTTTATCACTCAGAAAGGTTTGATTGACTTGTTTTAAGTTTTTAGCAATGATGAGTTTTTTATTGAGTTCCTTCATGACCTCTTTAATTCGCCTCAAATAGCTCTGCATATTTCTTTCTTCTACACGCGTGCGTCACTACGTTCAATTTTGCCAGTCTCTTGCTCATCCTACCGTTTGTCTTTGTTTCATAAATCTCCGGTAGTAAATTTTGGTATGTATTTACTTAGTATTATTACCGCACGGAATAATATGATTTATAATTGGAGGGGGGAGAGCAATGAACTTTGTTTAAAATAAACTCCAGCAAATGTTCAACGGGATACAATAAAAAATTCATTTATTTATTTATTTATATCAAATGACAGGCTTTATGATGGTTATCATTAGCCCTTTAGTTGACTTTGGGCTTCACAGAGAGGAGGAGGAACATCAAAGTCACAAAAGTCGAGAGATGTAACGGAAGAGTGATTCACAGAGGTACAAGCGACAGACAGGCACAATGGTAGAGAAAAAGGTGAGGTGAGTACTATGGAAGTAGTCGAATATGACATACGGTGGGGTCATGGTAATTTGAAGTCAGAAGTCAACTGTCGATTAATAGACTTTTTGCCGTATGAGTATACGTTGCCCAGAGTGCACCACGTGGAGGTAAGT